>UESW01003866.1:1575285-1807913 GCA_900491605.1 Calamus simplicifolius | reverse complement strand
CCTGCATGACTTTGTAATTTTTCCTTGTATGCCATTAGCTTTTGTACTTACTTTTTGATGCAGTCGGCGAACTCCTTGGTGGCCACACTGGGGGTCATCAACCAAGGGCATACCATTCTTCACGAGGCTCAGCGGGAGGTTGCTGAGGCCCGAGCCTGGGCCGAGAGGGCGAAAGAGGCTAGGGAGGCGGTCGAACGCCGGGCAGAAGCTGAGGCTGAGCACGCTTGGACCGCTTTGGACCAATTGGGGGAGGCCATGGGGGCCGTGACTGCCCGGGACTTTCGTATTAACGCCCTTGCCACTGGAATAAAGGAGGCCAAGGAGAGGGCTGAGAAGGCTGAAGAGGCGGCAAGGAGGTCAGATTCTCGTGCTGCGAAGGGGGAGGCTAAGGCGCACGAGGCAGAAGCCGCAGCCGCCGCTGAGGAGAGGGCGGTCGTTGCCGAGGAGAAGGCAGTTGAGGCCGAGAAGAGGGCTGCGGAAGCTGTGGACAACTTTTGCAAGTCCACTAGCTTCGCGGGCGAGCTAGCCAAAGCCTCCGCGGACGTCTATCTGCAGGGGTTCAAGGTATGTCGGGAGAAGGTGGCCAGGGTCTTGGGCCTCCCCGGTGCCATGGAGATAGAGCCGAACGAGGTGTCCGAGGGGGCACTGTCCGAGGGCGAGCCTACCGCAGCTGATCCCTGACCTGCATTTTCTTTCCTTTGGTCGGCATTTTGTAAGCACTTTTGAGTAATGAAATCTTTTTTTGGAATCTGCCTTCATTAACGTAGTGTAGCGACTTCCCTTTCAGTTCACCGTCGTAGGACCCTTAGGGGCTGCGACGGCACTAGGGGGCATTGTCCATCGACTCACCATAAGCAAATCCACAACTTAGCTGCTACATAAGATCAGACCCTATTGTGAGCGCCGAGGTTCGCCTCGAAGCTCCCCTTAGCAAACTTGAGGTCGATGCGTAGGTAGGCATGGGCACTGGGCCGGGCCGTGCCAGGCACGGCTCAGGCCCATCGTGCCAGAAAAATTACCGTATCGTGCCTGGCATGGCCTACTAAAAAAAATTCAAATTCGGCACGGCCCGTGACCCATCAAGAAATGGGTCACGGGCCGTGCCTGGCATGGCCCAGCAACGGCCCTGCTGGGCCGTGCCATGCTAGAACGGCCTTGCTGGGCCATTTTGTGGGCTGGGCCATGCCAGGCATGGCTGGTGTCAGGAGCACACTGTGCGCCTAGGCACCAGCCAGCTGATTCAAGCCATGATCCTGATCGGCGATGATGGATCCGACGATTGCGATCGATCTGATCGGAGATGATCCGACGGTTGCGATCGATCCATGCCATGATCCTGATCGGCGATGATCGATCCGATGGTTGCGATCCATTCGATCGACGATGATCCGATGGTTGCGATCGATCCAAGTCATGATCTCGATCAGCGATGATCGATCGGACCGTTGCGAACAATTCGATCGGAGACGATCCGACGGTTGCGATTGATCCAAGCCATGATCCCAGTCAGGGATGATCGATCCGACAGTTGCGATCCATTCGATCGGCGATGATCCGATGATTGCGATCGATCTAAGCCATGATCTCGATCGACGATGATCAATTGGATCGTTGCGATCAATCCGATCGGAGATGATCCGACGATTGCGATCGATCCAAGCCATGATCCCGATCGGAGATGATCGATCCGACGGTTGCGATCTATCCCATTGGTGATGATCCGATGGTTGCGATCGATCCAAGCTATGATTCCGATCGGCGATGATCGATCGGAGATGATCCGACGGTTGCGATTGATCCAAGCCATGATCCCGATCGATGATAATTGATCAGATAGTTGCGATCAATCCGATCGGAGATGATCCGACGGTTGCGATCAATCCAAGCCATGATCCCAATCGGGGATGATCGATCTGATGGTTGCGATCTATCCCATCGGCGATGATCCAACGGTTGCGATCAATCCAAGTTATGATCCCAATCGGCGATGATCGATCGGACCATTGCGATCAATCCGATCGGAGATGATCCGATGGTTGCGATCGATCCAAGCCATGATCCCTTTCGGCGATAATCGATCTGATGGTTGCGATCGATCCGATCGGAGACGATCCGACAGTTGCGATCGATCCATGTCATGATCCTGATCTGTTATTATCGATCGAACGGTTGCGATCCATCCAATCGGACATGATCTGACGATTGCTATCGATCCAAGCTATGATCCCAATCGGCGATGATCGATCGGACCATTGCGATCAATTCGATCGGAGACGATCCGACGTCTTCGATCGATCCAAGCCATGATCCCTATCGGCGATGATCGATCCGACGGTTGCGATCGATCCAAGCCATGATCTCGATTGGTGATGATCGATCGAACCGTTGTGATCGATCCGATCGGAGATGATCCGACGGTTGCGATCGATCCAAGCCATGATCCTGATCGGGGATGATCGATCCAACGGTTGCGATGTATCCCATCGGAGACGATTCGACAGTTGCGATCGATCCAAGCCATGATCCCGATCGGCGATGATCGATCCGACGGTTGTGATCTTTCTATTTTTTCTTCTTACTTATTGTATTATGTTCTAGAGGTCAGGCCTAGCCCCCTTCCTTCTGTACCATTTTAATTTTAAATTAATAAACTGGTAGGGGTCTATGCCAAACCCCCACCATTATGGTGGCTTATATTAATAAAATTTTTTTATTCCTAATAATTTTTAATTTATCAAAAAAATTATTTTTTTATAATTTTTTTATTTGAGTTGTGCACGGTCAGGCCTCAGCTGGCACGGCCCACCTTGTCCGGCACGGCTCAGGCCCAAGTGGGTCGTGCCGGCACAGCACGACGGGCCGGCCCAAGCCCGTTGTGGGCCGTGCCGGCACGGCACGACGGGCCGGTCCAAGCCTGTTATGGGCCGTGCCGTGCTGGGCCAATAGAAAAAATTTTATGGCCCGGCACGGCCCATCAGGGCCTGGGCCATGCCGTGCCATGGGCGGCACGGCCCAGTGCCCACCTCTATGCGTAGGTGCAAGCCTCGTGGGGAGCCTGCAGCGCCGAGGTGCCATCGAAACTCCAAAGCGGGCCTCGGTCTTGGTGCAGATGTTGCATCGGGCTTGAAATGTCGAGTTGGCCTTGGGCTTGAGTGCTGATGGTACATCGGGCTTGAAGTGCCGAGCTGGCCTCGGGCTTTGAGTGCCGATGGTACATCGGGCTTGAAGTGCCGAGCTGGCCTTGGGCTTTTGGGTGCCGATGATACATCGGGCTTGAAGTGCCGAACTGGCCTCGAGCTTTTAAGTGTCAATGGTTTACTCGAACACACTTTTATTAATATGAAATATGGGACAGGTGAGTCCAAAAGAATATGAATAATTCGCCCAAGGTATAGAAGGAATACATTACTAGTAGTACCGACGGAGGTTGTCAGAGTTCCAAGTCCGAGGGAATGACTTCCCATCTAGTCCTTCGATTCGGTATGCTCCATGATGGAGGGCTTCGGCAACTCGATAGGGTCCTTCATAATTCGGCAACAACTTGCCTTCTTCTGTCGGCTTTGAGACTTCGGCCCGCTTGAGGACTAGGTCTCCTGGCAAGAATGTTCTGGGACAGACACAAGCATTATATATCTGGCGGTTCGCTGTCGGTAGGCGGCCATCTGGAGTCGCGCTCGGTCACGTACCTCCTCCATAAGGTCGAGGTTGGCTTGCAGCTGGTTCGAGTTGTCCTCCTCGCGTAAGACTTTGCTCCGCCTTCCTCTCACGGCGCCACTTAGGGGAAGCGCTAGCGTGGCTTCGCTCCGCCTTCCTCTCGCTGGCGCTGGCGTGGCGAGAAGGGGACCGGGACCTCTTAGAGGCCTCGATGATGTCGGGGTGAAGCACGGAGGTGACGGACCTCCCGGAGGGGAGATCTCCCTCGAAAAGAATGCTGGCTGGGTTGGACCATCCTCGGGACCGATGAGGACGACACCAGCACCGCTGCGCAGTGGCTGGTTGCTGCTGCAGAACCTAGACCGCCGCCACCAGCGATTGGACCTGCATGGTGAGAGCGGTGATTCGATCATCTAGCTGCGGCGGTGGTGGCGATGGCGGTGCGGGGACGCCGGTCTAGGGAGCAAGGGGATCAGCCTCCGGCGAGTCAACCTCCTGGCGATGCCCCTCGGTGTGGCCGGTGGAAACCTCATATGCGCGCGTCACCACCATCTTCTTGAATACTCAGGGAAGAAGAATCTGTAGCTGATTGGCTCGAGCTTTTTCTCTATCTTCCCTCTACCTAGCGCGCCAATCTGTTGTCGCCAAGTCACGTTTCTCCAACGCCGGGAAATAGAGATCCTCCTCCTCGAAGAAGCTCATGCAAAGAAGTCTCCGAAGATCGATTGCACCGATGAGGACCCTTCAACGCTCAAGTAAGCGACTCGAGAACAGTGAAGAAAAAGAGCTAATAGGAAATAACTAGAGAACTTAAGTTTAGATCCCTCCCTTGTTGTGCGTGTGGGTTTTTATACCTGTTCGAGGGTCCCTTTTTTCGCTTCCAGAAGGTGGCTGATTTCAAGATGCCGCTGTCCGGTAGTAGACAGGCGGCCAGACTGACAGTGATAGATCGCAACCGACACTGAGCATATCAGATGCGTCTTGCCTCGTCAGCCATCTGCTAGGAGTGACGCCACAGGTGGCAGGTGGGCTTAGTTATGTTAGGCGTGTGTTATTACAAGCAGTGGCCATGCACAGTTGCAAATGGTTAGTGGACCACGCGGCTGCTGCAGATGGTTGATGGGCCACGGGATCGTGTTAGGCGGCTCGAGGACGAGGGGACTCCAGGTCTATAAGGCCGAAGGAATCTCAGAGGTCTAAGGGGACGTGAATCCGAGGCCGAGGGGACCTCGGCGGCCGAAAAGGCTCCGAAGGCGAGGGGGCCTCGAAGACCAAAGTTGAGGGTTCCATTAGTTGCTCTTAACCCGTACAAGGCTTAATCAACCACATCAATGGTGAGCTAAAAAGTTCTCTTGCTCATAATGAGAAAAACTGACTCTTTCTCTTGTGGTGATGTTATGGACAAGCTGATTCTATCCCGAATGTTGATCTGCTTACCTTGTGGTAGATGTTGAATACTACTTTTACTGAATTTTCCCGCTTGTTTCAATTTTGGGAATTGCCTAGTACCGTATTTGCTGTATTTTTGAATTGGATCCTTCTGTTTCGCTTTGGGATGACGACGTTATGACAACCTGATTCTATCCCGAATTTTAGTTTGCATCCGTTGTGATGGCTAAGAGGCATAATTTATTTATTTATTTATTTATTTATTTTCCCTTTAACGTTTCCAGTTGTTGCATTAGTAAGGGTGTTATGGGAGCCGACTAGGCAACTAGAAAGTGTTTGCAAGAAGGGGGTTGCCAAGTACAAAATTTCGCTTTATTGAAATTTGATAGGCATCCAGGTGGCTAGGGAAACGTGTAATCACTGATGCTTGGATAAGCTAGAGTTTCTTTAATTACGTACGCAGGTAAATCAAGGTCAATTCAGTAAACTGATTGGAAGGATGAACCCCTTCTCCATCTTAGCTCTCATTCAAATGATTCTTCCGAGACTAAATCGCTGATTGCCCAAATAACCTAGCTTGGCAACTTCTTTAAGATTTTCCACGAAAGTACGCATTTTAGAGAATATTGTCTCGTCATTGTGAATATTGTGAAGCTGGAAAGTAGTGCAGAAATCTTAATAACTGGTGGTAAGAGAATGTGCCCAAAAGCATGTTAGATTGTTTTAAAAAACAAAAAAAAAAAAATGAAATTTTTGGAAACGAAGCCTTGAGGCATATCAGTCTGACCGCTGACCTCTAGGTGTTTCCTCTTGTTTGAGCGTCACCGTACGCATCTTTTGTGACGGCTGGGACAAGTAGTATTTCACTAGTAATTTGCAATACAAGCTCGTGGATGTGTAGCTAGACACGATATCCAACAGAACTGCGACACATTTTTCAAACATTTGTGCCCGGGCCCTAACATTCTTGGGAGGCTTGCAGAAGACACGCATGCTTTCAATGGCAGGCACTACACGGTGACCGAAACATCGTGATAGCCTGGCACAACTTGGGAGTTCTAAAGTTTAGTTGTTTCAAAAATATCACCCTAGTACTCCAAAATTTTCATTAGTGTAATTAGTGGCAAAATAAGTCTTTGGTAATGACCGCAAGATAATTTTAATTAAACTAATAGTACTGTGGATGTAACAAAGTACTATGATTCCTATTATTCTGACCAATACCTGAATTCAAATCTCTCCTGCGAAAAGTTGTCATGAAAGTAACCAAGCAAGAAAAACACTCCTAGTTGGCTGATCCTTTCCCACAACATAAAGGCTGCAAGAGTTTACATTCTCCACAAATAACTCATATCAGGCTAACCAAGCAAGAAAAACACTCCTAGTTGGCTGATCCTTTCCCACAACATAAAGGCTGCAAGAGTTTACATTCTCCACAAATAACTCATATCAGGCAGGTTTTGCAGACAAAAATTTAAGCCTACCTTATTTACTTAACATCACAAAAACATGTAACTTGAAGAAAGTATTGCTCAAAAACATGTTATTCAGTCTTGATTGCCATTAAAGAGGGATCAACAACAACAAAAAAACCCTTAAGAGCACACAAATGATTGATAGTGTTATTCAGTCTTGATTGTCATTATACGGTCTACCTAGCCAAATGGTTTCTTATACAGTACTTGTCTTCTAGTAATGACTTAAAACCCACCAAGCTCTCTCCTATAAAAAGTGGACTACTTTTTCTTAAGGCCCATCAAGAAGAGTTCTACAAGATGCATTTCATGATTTCAAATAAAGCATTTATGCTAGGAAAAGTCTTGCTATACATGCCAGCAGAAAGGTATTAATCAACTTCCGTAACCTGGAAAATGAGTGTCCATCATATAGCACCAAAGATCCAATGTTCACTAAATGTTTTGACAATTGCACAAATCAATTAGAATATGGTTCTACTTTTTTTTTCTTTATGAAACTAATTGGCTTAAAATTCATAATTCCGTCATAAATTATATTTTTATGGTGCATGGTCCGTGCAACTCCGCTCCCAATTGCACTTACGCATGACAGGCTAACTCACATGATTCATACATTGTGAAACATGATGAAAAGGCCATTCTAAAGAAAGGATGAAATGCATCTGATTGGAAGATGCAGAAAAGGATGGGAAGCCATGGTTTTTGTTGTTAGCTGGTCGGTTTGGCTGCATACAAATGCTGGTCTCTTCACTAACAAGCAGCCGCACTCCTCAACAGTTTATGGACAACATGCTTTTCCTCATGATGGATTTGACCAGAATGGCCCCAGAGAACAAGAGGAAGGTATCATGGGATGTCGGGGTTTTAGTTGTTAGCTGGTCGATGTGGCTCAACACAAATGTTATCTTCACCGGTAGGCAGCCACACTCAACAGGTTCTAGACAACATCCTTTTTCACATATGGATTTGGCTAGAATAGCCTCAGAGAACAAGAGGAAGATCATTTGACCGTATTGTTTTTTTCAAGGCTTGCCTTGTGTTCTTAATTTTGTTAACTTTCATTTTTCTGAATGAAAGCAGGTTGGAGCTTCCTACCTATTTCTAAAGAAACAACAGAAAAAAGTAAGTCACCAAGCATAAAAACCGATGAGGCTAATCTAAATAATAGGTGCATTTGGTATGGAATGATTTATCTAAGATTACCGATGATCATGATAGACATGATGAAATCACCACATTTTGTTGCACCTAGTGATTCTTGGTGCCGGTGATTCAAAATCATCTCCACCTCTAGAACCACTATCAAATCTAGCAATTTAAACTCATCCTTGAGGATGGTATCCAAGATCACCTCGATGCAGCGATCTTGAGGTAAGATTAGAATATCAAAATACCGCTAATCTATAGACAAAAGAATACCTAACAAAAAAATACCCCAATATCATTTTAGATCCATACAATATAATTTAATATTATAAGATTATATTTAACATAATAATATTATTATTTTATTATAAACAGTTGTATGATTTTGTATTATTAGTATGTTATATTATTATAATGTTAATATTATAGTATAATAGATAATATGAATATATTGATAAAGTGCCATACTAGTTGCAAAATATACCAAATATAGTTTTGGTACTATATGGGTAGTCATTTTGTATTCCCATGGCATACCAATCAGGTTAATCGGAGATACCTAGAGATTTTAATCAACGACATAATATATGAAGAGCTGTGACATTAGATCATCAAGGATCAGATCATCAGTGATCTATCACCATGGTAATCCCATTTGTGTTACCAAAAGTCCCCTGTCAGTAGAATGTTACTAATGCAAATGTAAAATGAAACATTTTAACAAGATCTAAAGAGAAGATATGTACAATTTTAACAAACAAGAAAACACATTTAGGGCCGAATAGATTGAGAGGACAATTTAAAATCAGGTCTATATCTCAAATAACCCTCAGATTTGGATCCCATATTTTAGATTTTGCATAATGAAGTCTTAACAGAAAGAAGCATTCTCATGACACTTTTTTTGTTTTAAAATTTCTTTCTCCAATTAGATAAGAATTTAATTCATCAATGCAAGTCCTAAACACAAAAAACAAGGTGGAGGTTGACATTAGGTTGATAGAAGGTTGCAAAGATATCAACACCTAAGCCCACCTAGGTAATTTGACAGCCTTGGGCAAGGGCAGCAAAAGATGGATAGACATTAGGTAGGGGACTTCCCATCAAATGGCTGGAAAGCAGTGATGTTTGAAATGCACATTTCATAACAAAAAAACACATTAACTCATGGAAAATCAAGAAATCACAAATTCATTGACATCCAGTCAGAGAATGAGTTTGTAACTCTGCAAATTGTCTCTTCAGCTTTCTCCTTCAAATATCTACATTCTTGAAACTAAGAGTATTATTTAAAAATTTCAACTTTGAAAATTTTCCCAATTACAAGATGATAACATATATTAAAAACATTAATGTTACAAGAAAAGTGCCTGTATGTGTACCGAAATTCACTCTTCTTTCCATCAAACTACAGTTTCTGACCATTATGAACCAGATCCCAAAAGATATGAATGAAATAAGTTTCTACACTCAGAAATTTCTTTAGTTCAGGCAGAATCAGAAACGACCTCACATTTAAAATAAGATTTAATAGATGCCATAGAGGACAGTAACTTTTAGGGGTTGGACCTGTGGATCAAGAATACCACAAAGAGAGGCAGATAAGCTAAATGATGAAAAACAGAAGCGCAAGTTTCTATGCATCCATATCCCATAACAACATCTAGATTTCGTTTGATCCAATTGGAGCACCCTAGTATTTATTTATTTATTTAAAAGGTGCTCTAAGAGCTATGAAGTTGGAACCCAAACACCTTGGCCACAAGAAGAAAATGTTTCTCAAGAAAGTACTCTCAATAAGACAATTAGAAAATTGTTAGTGAAGCTTTTCTCTTGAAAGATATGAAGATGAACAAACCACAAGAGCACTTGGGTAGTTATGATTCATGAGGAGTCATGGATGCTGACACATGCTTTGCTCTCACTGCCCATCGAAGGCAATATGTGACCATCCTTTCATGTGTTCACCTGCTAATAGGTTGGTGAACGGAGGACCATGAATAACTCAACTGCCATCTAGACTTGAGCTTTTCTCAAAGAATCACTCAAAGTCACTATTGCAGCAATGCTACCCTACATTTATGTAAAGGAATTAAGCCTACGGGCCAAAAAAACACCCCAGAGAGAGAGACAGAGAAACTCTGCCATGATTAGCAAAACTTAAGTCCCTGTCTTTGTTATTTATGGATCAATAGACAACATATTGGAGAAAAGATAGCAGAAAAGGAATAAACAAAGATAGGGAAAGGGAAAAATAAGAAATCAATAAAAAGAGATTTTGAAAATAACACAAGAAAATAAACTCCTCTCAAAAAGACAAGCTCAACATGGAGGGTCACAAATGTCCATTCATGTGCATCTGTACGTAGGACTTCGCATGCATGGTGCACATGTAAGCCTCATCTTGCACATATGGTAGAAAGGGGCAGAAGAAATTCCCTCAAACGCCATAACAAAAAATGCAAGCCCATGATCAAGGTAATAATTGTTATCAAATACAAAAGGACACACATTGAGACATAAGGACTAAGAGGAAAGCTATAATTTGTCTTCTTTTAAGTCAATTAGTTGCAAACCCAGTGATCAATCAAGCAATTTCTGGAACAATGCCATTTATCCTCGTTTGTCTCCACTATCAATAGGTTCTAGAACTCCTCTGAGTCGAGATATTTGACCAGGTTGTAATAACTGATACTTCTTATCTACAATCCTTGGGGCCCCCTTTGACAGAGCTATTAAAAGTAGAGCTTTTAAAATTAGAGTTTTTGAAAAAAGTTATTTGCTATTTGATAATTATAGTTTTAAAGTGATGCAAGATTTCAACATCTATTTGGTAATCAAACTGAGAAAGTGCTTTTACAATAAAAATAATGAAAAATAGCATAATACTTTCAACTAACCTGTTAAGAATTATAATCATAAATTATTCTAATAATATTATAATATAATAAGAGGTGACTTTACTAAATTCGAATGTAACCAAGTCCAAAATCGAATGTAGTCAAGTCCAAAATCGAATCACTTTCCCCACCATTGGATCCACATAGATGTTGGAGCCACTCCACTTTTTTTATTTTTTTTACCTTTGAATTTTGTGAACCATGGATCAAAAGGTGAGAGAAGTGATCGGATCACAATAAAATTATTATATATTATTTTGCTATTATTTAATAACTATATTATAATATATTATCAAAATTATGGTCATTATTATGTAATATAATATCACAATATTGTGATATATTATTATAGTAATATAATAGAATTATAGTGTTATATAGTATAATAATATTATATTTATGCACTATATTATAGTGTTTTAAAATATTATTATATTATCTTATATTACACTACAAGATATGTTATAATTATAATAATATTTTTCATATACAACTCAACACAACTCATCTAAGCCTTTTCCCAACTATATGGGGTCAGCTACATGAATCTGCTTCCTCCACTATGTTCTATTTAAGACAAGTTGATATTCAAATTACAAATAGTTATATCTTTTTTAATTATTTATGTACATGTTAGTTTAGGTCTACCTCTATCTCTATCCTTATCATGATCGTTAAAAGATCATTATTTCTAACTAGAGCATATAAAGGTCTACATTGTATAATAGTATTTTTTATATAATTATAATAATTATATTTTATTTATAATACAATAATAGTATTATCATATTTAAAATGTATTATATTATAATATATTATCAAAATTGCTATCATTATTATCTGATAATTTAATATCACAATATTGTGATATATTACTATAGTAATATTATAAAATTATAATTGTATACTATACTATAGTATTTTACAATATTATTGTATTATCTTATTTTACACTACACAATATACTATAATCATAATAATATTTGCATATAATTATAATAATCATATTTTATTTACAATATATTATAATAATATTATTATTATATTTAAATATATTTTATTATATTATTATTATAGAGTAGAGTGGAGGAAGCAGATTTATGTAGCCGACCCCATGTAGTTGGGAAAAGGCTTAGATGAGTTGAGTTGAGTTTATATTATTATCATTATATTAAATGTTGTTTTCTAGTTCGAATTTGTGACCTTTAAATTTAATGACAACAGCTTTCCGACATTTGGCAAGTAAAGCTTTTGAAAAAAGCTTCAAATTGGAGCTTTTCAAGTAAAATTTTAGACAACTTTGGTAGAGCAAGAAAGTACATTTAAAATTTTACTAAAAGCCATAAAATTATTTAAAAGTGCTTTTAAGCCTCTAAAAGTGCTTTTGGATTCTTCAAAAGCTCAGCCAAATGGGACCCCAGTCTATTTAATTCTATATGTTTTAGTGAAAATATACACCTCTATGCAAGATAGGACAAATTTATCTTCCAATCTTAATTGAAATACCTTCAGCTGTAAGATTTATAGACTTTAAACCATAGCCAATCACAAAATTACCACCCTAATATGGTTTGCAAAGGAACAAAGTATCACATTCGTTGCATTTTTAAGCCTGAGAACATTTGTTTTATTCACCTAACCTTGGGAAATGAGATCGATTGCTTTGGATTTCCTATTTAACAAAAAAAAGTTCCATAAAATAATCCAACTAAATGTCTTCATCTTATCATTAACCAAACTTGACAAACAGAACATAAAGGAATTAGAACTGCTAAATTGGAGAGAGCAGGCATTGGTAAGAGTAATCATGTCAATTTTGTGGGATAGGCGCTAGATTTAAGAGTCATGCATATTCACTTATTTAATTTGGCATGAATTAGATATTCAGCTGCTCTATGTAATTTTCTAGCCTGAAACTCAAAATTCACATCATGATATTGGAGGAACAATTGCTTCCATAAACTAAAAAACATTTGATTAGAAACTACATCACAAAGCACTTGATTTGTGTACTTAAACAGATTTAAGTACCTAAAGAAAATTGGGCCAGGCTTTGATACTTTAAAACTGGCCCCTGATTGTTGGACTATATGGAACAGGAGGGATCGTTTGCTTTATTTTTATATGAAGCTTCTAAACCTAGATATTTTTGTACTCAATATTCGAAAGAAGTCTATTTTTTCTTCCAGGAAATCATGAGGAATATCTGATAGCCTTGAAGTTAAATTTAGCATTATGATTGTCTACGCATAAATGACTAAAAAGAATAAATGTAGATGAGATAAGGGCATGTCTCAAATGTATAATCCTTGTACTGATAACTTAAAAATTAGTAAATTGAATACTTTGAAAAAGATATCAATGCTTCATATATTACAACAAAGCATCATTAATAATATGTTCTATTCTAAAATTAAGATCCCCATCAAATCCCTCAAGATGGCACTCTAGGTGCTACCACCACCTACGGCAAAATTGTGCTTCGTATAAACAACATTGACTTTTGTTTAAAAATCTTAAGACCTCCCATTTTGTTTTGTCCAAGCAGTCTACCAAAAATACCCATAGAACAAAGGTTCTCCATGCATAAATCATCTATTTTATGCACCTTCATTTCCCATAGCATAAGTCTCTTCATCATAATCAGCAGCTTTGGCAAATGACTCAGCACTTAGAACAATGAGGGTCAGCTTACCACACTTTGAACGCTTATGGGTGTAAATCCTTGCTTTTGCTATCTTGTCACCTTCCTCACTTTCCATTAATAATGCAATACATGTAATATGCATCATGGATTCTGTTCATGGTCATCCAGCTACAACCCTCTTGTTCAAACTTGTGTTTCAATATAGAGCTACATGACAGATATCTTAAATGGGCCAAAAATTTCTAACAATGCTACCTTGTATCGATGACATGAAACCAGTTCAACATACTGTAATAAGGTCTCTTCATCCTCGTGTAAAATACATACTCATGCAAATGAGTAGAATTTCTACATACTCTTTCACAATTTTCTCATGATCATGGAGTATAGAACCTAAGTCAAGGCCCATAATCCATCCAGAGTGATCTTTGCCTCCACTGTCATCATAAGATCCTACATGATAACTCCTCGTCCTTGTTGTAAGGTTTAAAAAGTTCAGTGTCAGTTTCAGCAAGACCAAGTTGTTTCAATATGATGGTTTTGGGAGATTTTGCTCACTTTGACTAGCTCTTATGAAGAAATCCAAACGCATGGAAAAAATTAGGAACTAATCAACAAAATAAGAAAAATGAAATAAATATAATTTTAAAATGAATATATTGTTTGAGATTTTGCATGTAATCTTTGTTAGTTTGGACCATAAAAACCAAAAATTGACTTTGGAAAACTAAAATGGTCAAAAAAGAAACAGGATTTAGAGGAGTTTGGAGGAAAGGAATTTTCTTTATTTTGTTTTCAAGGTTTTGAAACTAGAAAATCAGAAGAAAATATCATTTTATTTTTTCATAGTAATCTAAAATATAACAGATATTTAGAGGATTTAAGCTCTAGGATAGACAAGACTAAGTCAAAAATTTACTTCTAAACAAGTCTTAATCAAAAGTTTACTTCTCTTGTAAATCACTTTAGAATTTGACATTGAACGTTTCCAAATCTTCTCAAAAGTTGCAAGATGTACAATCTAGATAAAATGCTTCCCAACATTTAAATAATCAAAAAATGGAAAAAGATACATACCTCATATGAAGAATAAATGCTGAGATCTGATAAGAGTTTTAACTGAAACTCTGAAAGCAGTCCCATGTTTTAGATTGGTCCAGCCAAAACCAAAATATTTTGGTTTCAATCTCAAAGTTTCAGATGAAACCTCAAACCATGACCTCAACCGCCATGTGCCAGCAACTCCTTTAAACACTAGTTTTAAAGGGATGCCTTTATTCCTTCAATGGTTGATATGACTCATCAAAAGTGTAGTATTGTGAAGCTATTCTTCCCTTCATAACCAATTACCTTTATCTTTTACATGGGCAGATTGATTGGGCTGCTCTAGAAGGTGAAGTTGCCCATCATATCCCATAACCAAAACATGGCTATCATGATAAGGTTTACCAGCAACTTCATGTACAAAATCACAAGCCAAATGCAGTTAAAGAACACAAAACGCCACATTAGAATATTCAAGAATTGGTGGAGAACCAACAGCAAGACAAACTACAGGATACCACAAAAAATACGAGAATATTATGATAATTACATGTCAAAAAAATTTCAACCATGACCAATATGGTAAGGTCTTAAAGATCTGAGTACAAAACCGTGCACCCATGAAGTTGCACAAGTTAAAAAGCAACATCAACACATCCACAATTTGGTGGAGAAACATGAGCAAAATCAACTAAAGGAACACAATTAACAATATCAACCTATTATGTCAGTTACATATCAAAAGAAAATGTCAGAACAAGAAGGTTAGACTTCAAATAATGTACAGTAAAAAGGTGTAGGAGTTGCAGAGCTAATAGGTAAGTGTTTTTTGGGATCTGTAAAACAATATAGTTGCATTATGGTCATGGTTATTTGCATCCAATAAGTTAGTCGTGCATGAAAAGATTCGGCTTACCTGAATTTTATGGCTATATAGAACCACAAATTTTGTGAATCAAATCATCATTCCGGACATCAGTTGGTACCAGTAAAGAAAATGTCAGAAAATTAATATCAGCTAATTTTAATGGACAATAAATTTGTAGTATCTCTTTCAGACAAACGTACAAAAACAGTTTTGCATGTTAGCCAAGATGAAACAAGCATTTAAATTACACTTCTTCCAATTGAATGCACATAATCAATTTACATTATCTATGACAAATTATTATGATTCAACAGGCCAACCCAACTGGAATTTCACTGAGGAAATCCAACAAGACCCTTAGTTTGAAAGCAGCTCACATTAAATATAACTTGAGGTTTTAAAAGTTCTCCCCTCATATGTCGTATTGTGGCCAGTTGAAATAAGAATCCATACTAAATTCGGTTTCTCACTACACCAAAAGCTCACTTTTCAATAAGAGAAGCATTTAGCATTTAAAATATGCAATATAAGTGCTTTAGGTGCAAAGATGCATTGAAGTTGCATCTGTGACATCTCCAATGTAAAACCAAAAGTTGATCTTGCTAGATAGGCAAATGTAAATAATATAGAAGAACGCATGCATTGTGGTGTTGGTAAACTCCTCGCTCTTAGGTAGTTATGTTGGAGACTGAACAGAAGACCAAGGTTTAGAACATTTTCGAGAGTAGGTAATTGTGGCACAAAATACCAACAATATAAGTGATCATTAAAGCATGGATCGTCTTGCCTCGAAAACACTTGTGGAAAAGTTTAATTCTAGGGGGTAAAAAGAAAAACTTTACTGTTGAGTGTTGAGCCAAGTTAATGACAATCTGCCATGGTCATTTGTAACAAGCTTTCCCAATAGATAGGATAAATTGATGAGGGGCTGTAAGATGTCCTCCATTAGTCTTCTTTGTGTAATTCATAAGGGCCTAGCTTCACACTGCAACAGTTGTCATGCGTGATGCACCATATAAAAAAGATAAGATAAACATTGCAGGCAGTGCAGCCCCAAACAACTAATCAAAATGAATCATGGTGTAAAATCAGAAGGTGGAGGTGGGATTTTTAAATAAAGCAACACTTGCAATGGTGATATTCATGTCATCTATGTTGGTTAAGTTCATTAGTTCAAGCTATATGAAGCAAAAATAGGAAAGATATCCATATAAATTTGTAAAGAAGCCCATTTTCCAATGGCATGAACTTCAGAGATTATTTGACAAATGGTGCCATTCAAGTCAACCAGTATTCAAGTCAACCATTTAATATTAGATACAGCATAACATAAATTTGTCAACAAATAATACATCATGAAAAGCATCCTTGAGTCATCTGTCCTTTAGTTTGAATAACCATGTTATTTCATAATTGACAAGTCTTTCCGCATAAGATGGCATCTCAACCAAAAGTAGCAAGCAGCAGCATACCCACCTAAGTCTTGGCATCAGCACAAAAAATTCTGCGCATGGATATACCAAGAAGAATGGGCACTAAAACTCAAGAGAGAAGGCAGATGCCATCAGTAACTAAAAGAACAAGCAAATGCCATCAGTAACTTAAAGAACTGTATATTTTTTAACTGAAGGATACAAGCATGGGAAGGGAACTCTTCCAATATCCACACACTAACAAGCCAAGAAATCAAGGACTCTGTCATATGCATGACATAAACACCAATATATTGAAATCCAAACGTCAAGGTAACAAAACTTACCTATAACTCAAAAAGATCCAATATCTCCGTGGTATGAACAGAATCAACTGATAAACATCTACAAAAGAAGGGGAAAAGCAAATTAAATTGTTATACAAGACATAGTTGATGGGAAGAGTAAAGGCATTGTAAGATAATAATTCATCATTTACCTTCATCTAGATACATGAAATGAACAATACCGCCACCAGCCCAAAATGGTCAGCAAACTTGAAATTGCCAAGTCATACAACAAGCACAAATGGCAGATCAGTGCTTTACCACTGTTTCTTCTGCAGCGCCATGATTTTATTTGCTAGGGGAAAGATAACTATAGTATTCAGTGAAGTCCAAACGGAACAGGAGGAACTTCAAATCAACATGTTGCTGCATAGGCAACTTAGAAATAAAAGCATCGAGAGATGCTGAGTACTCTCTTGCAATTGCGTCCAAGTCTTCACCCATCTTTCGGAAGAACTCTCCAGCAAGTTGTATCATAGCTTTTCTACCCCCTCAAGCCATGAACCTGGCTCCTTTGATTTTGACCTTGATTTACCTGTCCCTCTGTGAATTCAATACAAAAGTTTATCTACATCAGCATAAACGGTCAGGGAAGGAATGAAAAAATGAATTATACAAAGTAGAATCAACCTGAGTTGCAACTCATATATACGTTCAAACCATCGGTCAGCACTGCTTCGGAAACGCAATATGAGGTCAAATAGCATGAAAAGAGTTTTAATAATGCCTTGAGATCTCGCCCCAAGAAGAGACTTCTCCACAATTGAATTAAGGTACTTATCATGTGCCGCTAGTAGATCATCCAAATCTTTTGCAGCTTCCATTTCCTCTGAAAATTGTGCCCATGAAACCTCAAGGACCTCAAACATTATGTAGTACTGGAAATTGGTGACAAAATGATTCATTTCATTCCAAAGAACTTGGCACCTTCGCATGACAGAGACAAATTGCAACTTGACTGCACTTTCTTTAGCAAAAGCACAGGAAATTATGCAATTAGGTTTCATTGCTTTCCACACCCCAATCAAAGCATGCTCAACCCTTTTAAGCTTCCATAGGTAATTGAAAATTTTGAGGTACCTCTTCATGACAGATGCTGTAAAAACTGTGTCAAGTGGCACTCTCGCATCATATTCCAATGAGAACACATCCCATCCTCTATCCCCATCCCCATGCTCCATCATCTTGACCTTCAGCCGATCAAGGATATCACGATCATCATATTGTGCATTGGACGCCCGGATTGCAGTCTCAAGAAGCCCTGCTAATTGGAATGAGCTGATGGTGTTGGCTGGCTCCGAGAGCTCAGGGCCTACAATATCCATCAAGTACTGGACAAAGTCACCCTGCCCTAGGAGCAAGTACCTTTTGATCGCGAGGCAATGATCCTTGAATCGGTATCGACGGTGGATTACATCCATTAAATGCTGATCAATCCGCTTTGCCGCCTCAACCACAAGAGCTTCCAATGCATCAGTCTCACCATAACCCAGCCCACCCCTCCTAGTCGTCGTACCAACATGGGCTGCTGCCTCAGCAGCAGCATCAGCCCACCCGTTGTCCTCACAACAAACTCGAAGGAAATTAATGGACTTTCCAGTCCTCAGAATTCTCTGCGCCAATGTTGGAGAAATGAAAGAGGGGAGCATCGTAGACTGGATCTGGTAACCTTCTCGCCATAAAGACTCAGCCTTTACTGGCTGGCTTAGAATGAAGAACTCAGCAAAGACATCCTCCAACTCCCCTTCCAAAACCCAGCTCCGGACCATTTCAAACAGAGGCGAGCACACCCTCCGGAGGAGCCGCCCCATGAATTCCTGGACCAGTGGATCCCCGTGCTGGGCTTGCAAATGGATTGCTCCGGCCATTGCCCCACCCCTCAAATTTTTGCACCCATCAACCAGAACCGCCATCAACCGCATCCTAACCATCGGTTCAGCAAGCCACACTGCAAGCCTCCTCAAGGAAAGGTAGTTCCCTGGCACTCCTGAATCAGTGCCGGCCGTGGGGATTGGGTTCAGTGACTGGGACTCGAGCACGGCCAAGAGTTTATAGTAGTCCGAGAGCTCATCCTGAAGGGCGGAGCAGAAGGCCTGGCCGACCGTCCCGACCTCTTCGGCCGGGAACCGACTCATGCTCTCAGTGATGTACCCCCTTACCTTTCTGAATAGCCATCCGAGCTCACATAGCCTCCTGACCATCGTCCTCGTGGACCTCGGTAGCTTGAAAGATTCCGGCAGATCATAGCTGTCCAACGCCTTGTCGAACCTCACAGACCTCCCGTCAATCCCCTGGCAGGCATAGAGGACGTCCCTGACGAGGGCCAACTCTGAGACCTCTGTCTCCTCCATGACCAGATCCGCGTACTCCCGGAGCGCGATCTCGCGGATGTTCTCCGGATCCTTGGAGACGAGGAGGACGCCGCCGGAGGGAGCTAAGGTTTTCCTGGCGGGACGGGCGGGGTGGGGATCGAGGGGGAGGGCGGGGAGGCCGCCGACGGCTGGGGCGAGGGGGAGGGGATCGGCGCGGCGGCGGTCGTCGGAGATGGACTTGAGGAGGTAGAGGAGGGCCCAGCGATTGCGGACGGAGCCGGGGCCGGAGCGGGCCGCGAGCTTGGAGTGGAGGTCGGCGAAGGCGAGAGCGTCGGCGGAGCGGCCGGAGACAGCGAGCTGACGCTTGACAGACTCGGCCATGGCGGGCTCGTCGGGGGAAAGGGAGGGAGACATGCGGCTGGAGAGGAGGCGGTGGGCGTAGCGGAGGGCCTGGGGGAGGTCGGCGGAGACGGCAGAGGAAGGATCGCCGGAGGCGGAGAGGGAGCGGGAGGAGAGAAGGCGGAGGACGAGCTCCTTGACGAGATCGAGGGTCTTGGGGTCGTCCATGGCCGTCGACGCCGGGGATCCAGGCCCTAGGGTTTCAAAGCGGAGAGAGGTTTGGCCGTCCGGAATCTTTTTTCTGTTCCGAATTTTATCTTGGTGGGGTTTTTTTCTCTTTATTTGGGCGCGGAAATGGAATCTTTTTGAAAAGAGGGGGTTTTGGTCCCTATGTAACGGCCGTTACATAGGGAGATAACCCTTTTCATGGTAAACAAATACGACGGTGAAAAGTCTTTTGCACGCGGTGCACCAAATTCTATATGAGCTGCCCCATTCTCTTTATTGATTCACATAAATTTTACATAACTTAATACGTTGAAGTTGAATAAAATAGCATAATATAATCTTAAATATTAAGTATAACATGCATTAATATTTATTTAATTATTTTAAAAATTTATATATAAATCAAAAGATGATGCAGCATATATTTTCTAAATGAGTATCTTAATTTATAGTATGGTATTATAAATTTACAACTGAGATGTCATAATTTATTTTAGCTTTATGAATAAATATTGTAATTTTATAACTATAATGTCGTAATTTTACAACTTAGATGTCGTAATTTTTTTTTTGACCAAAATATCGTAAAGCTTTGTCTTAACTTTTTCTGAATGGGTGTTATAATTTTATAGCTATCATATCGTAAATTTATAACTCGGTGCCATTTTTTTTTGACTTGACTTTCTAAACGAGTCTTATAATTTTATAACTACAGTGTCATAATTTTACAACTGGAGTATCGTAATTTTTTTTTTATCGAGATGTCGTAAAGCTTTGCCTTAACGGTTTCTGAATAGATGTTGTAATTTTATAATTACGGTGTTGTAAATTTACAACTTGAGTGTTGTAATTTTTTTCAGCTTTCTGAATGGGTGTTGTAATTTTATAACTATGGTGTCGTAATTTTACAACTGAAGTATAATTTTTTTCGATCGGATATTTTTTTAATGGGTATCGTAATTTTATAACTACGGTGTCCTAATTTTACAATTGAAATGTCTTAATATTTTTTTTGAAAGACAAGTCTTTCCATCACATTTCATCATGAACAGTGTATTACTTACGATTTGCAATCATAATCTCTACTATCATGTTTCATCGTATTGAGCCATATAGGATGTAGGCAGATCAATAAAAAAGGCAGTGCAATTCATATAAAATTTATTGTACCAAATGCAATGTACAAAGTTTTTTCATACATCAAGGACTTGCCAGAACGGCCTCAACGAACTTGATCGAAAGTCTTTTTGAAACAGATGTACATTGATATTATAGCATAAAAAAAAAAGTTTTATAATAAAAAATATATTATTTTAAATAATATTTTTTATATCAAAACTGTGACGCTGATAAGTATCACTTAAAATGATGCTTTCAAATGAAGTTTTTCGCTTTAATTTTTTTTTTTTTTTTAACAAAATCTTTACCATTAATGCTAATGTTGTAAAATTGATGTGATTTGGCATCCGTTTTAAAAAGGACTTCACCGTTCCTGCATTTTTTTTCACCAAAACTTTGAAAAGACCAGATGTTGGTCAGTTTTTTAACCAACCCAAGGTGAATTTCGATTTAAGTGAGAACAATTTAGCCCAAGTTGGTTGAACCATTACTTCCACTGTAACTAGATGTTTAAGAAACGAGCCACTTGTAAGCGCAAAGATTGGATAAAGCTCGCTCGCTTTTATTTGGCTCACCAGTTACTTAAAAATATTTTAATAACCAATTCAAATATAATATTATTCATATTTAATATTTTTATATTTTAAATAACACATGTCAAAGGAATCCACTTTCCGTATTATAGTGCAAGTGAAAAATGATAATGAACACATTAGGTGGTCAAGAATTTTTAATTCATTTTGATTAAAAATGCTAGATAAATTGTTATGATAAGATATATATGGCATATTTCTTAGTGTAGGTTAAATTGTTTTATAGAAAAAAATTTATATTAGTTCTAAATAAATGTAATGACCCACTTTTAAATGATTTATTGGTTTTTAGCATTAAGGGCATCATTGTCGTTACGAGCATTTTTAACTCGTATATATATCCATTAATATTTAAATTTTTTATTTAAAAAATATTAAAATTATGGATATAAATATAAATATAATTTGAATGGTCAAACTTCGTTCGACCGTAACAAAGATATTGATGTATTGAAGGCAAATCAAGTTATGAACGCATTGACGTGATCACTTCTTTTAAATATCTGTGAGGGCTATAAAAATTAAATAGAGTAACAAATAAAATTAAATAATTTGATATGAATAAATAGTTGTATATCGATATATGCATTTTCTTTAATAAATATAGATATAAATACAAATTTTCATAAATACTCTAATTATATATATATATATATATATATATATATATATATGAATAGATTCAATTGCATAGATAAATTTGAAAATATTGTTTTTTTTATCCACTTTTATCCTTCAGCCATCCATGATATATTTTATTACACCTTATACAAAGTTTGTTGTAAAGCATACTTCTGGTGGCTTGAGAGTAGATTATGATAGAATTGTTTGTGTTATATGTTAAGAAAATTATAATTTAAATATTGCATCACCATGACATGTCAAACTAGTTTTTGTTCCTGTAACTTTTTTCCGTATGGTAAAAAAATATAAAGTGTATAATAAATCAAGTACCCTATTATATGAGCAGGCAAATATTTTTTTATAGCAAGTAAAGCCTTTCATTGAGAACAAGTATCTAAGGTGCATAGCAATCCTTTTTGTCTGTCATAATTTCCATTCAAACTCATGCAAAGCATCTTGATGCGAGACAAAATATCACCGCATCGATATTAGCGGCATGGCAAAGGAAAGGGTCATTTTAACTTTTGACCCACTTAATCATCGCATTCAAAAAAATATAAACTATATTGAGTTGCTTTGTGCGCCGATAAGAGCCGTTTTACCTCGATAGACCGAGTCATCACTGTGCCTCAACAGCACCGAACCATCTCTATACCTCGGCAAGACCGAATCATCTCATACCTTGGCAAGTCGAGGACCCTTCTTTTGGTTCGTGCCCTTGTCACCTCACGTTACACCGAACATCCTAGAGGATGAACCATCCTAATCACACAAATTTCAGAGTAATCTTTCCTAAAACGAAAATTGGGAGCCAAACACAACCCTCTAACCGCAATCAATGAAATTTTAAATTCCTAATAAGGTTGATTAGCTACTCGTAACTGGCGGATTCCAATCGCATCAATTATAGTGCCCACCTGTAACTATCACATGGCCCACCAATCTCCTGCAACTCTGCAGCCACTACCGGTTACAGTGCCCGCCTGCAACTACCATGTGGCCCACAATCTTCTGCGACCTTGCGCAGCCACTACCGGTTGCAGTACCCCCTAACATGACCAGGCCCACCAACCACCTGCGACGCGCATTGGCAGAGGGATGGCATACCAGGTACCTCTGACAACCTCAAAATAGTTGTGGCATGTCCTCCACTATCCCTACCATCTATCCTCTACCAACTGCGGTATCTCCGACCCAGCAACCTTCCAGAAAGGGTAAGAGTAACCCCCGAGCAGATATAAAAAACCCTCGCTCAGGGCAGGGGATCTAAACTCAAGTCTCTAGCTAATTCCTTTAGCTCTCTCTTCGTTATTCCCAAGTTGCTTACTTGAGCGTCGGAGGGTTCCCACCGATGCAAACTGTCCCCGAGGACTTTCTTGCAGGAACCCCATCGAGGAGGAGACTCTTCGTTACCCGACGTCCAAGGAACGCGATTTGGCGGCAACATATTGGTGCGCCAAGTAGGGGTGATTAGGAGAAGCAAAATACATGTGAAACTAGTAGTAGACCTCTATCTTTCCACTGAGTAAAGATGGTGTAATACGCACTCAGGAGATCTCCACCAATCGCGCTAAGGGCATAGCCGAGAACCTGAACAGTGGGAGACCCCAGACCAGCCTCTCGGCTCCTCCTTCGCCACCATCCCAGGATGACCAAATCGTCGCCCTTGCCCTACAAGTCCAATCGCTTGTGGCGGCGATCTGCCAGCACAACAGCAATCTGTGGCCGCACAGCAGCATCCAATGCCACCTTCGCTAGGCACAGAGGCAGACCAGCCTAGTCAGCAGTCGACTCGCGGGAGATCTCTTCAGAGAGAGGCTCACCGCCGCCGCGCCTCATTCCGATGTTATCACCGGGAGGCCTCTAAGGGCTTCAGTCTCCCTTCCGCCACTCTGACGACTCCTGCAAACGGTGGCACGAGAGGGAGACCGAGTGGGTGCATCACCATCGGCACCACCCCTCCTCTCCTTAGGATCTTCCGGGAGGAGTCCTTTGACGGTTGGATCGCTCGTCGGGCCAAGCAACGGTCAGAGGAGTACAACCAGCGGCTGGAGAAGCTCAGCCGCAAGTTCACTAATCAGCCTGACGTGGACTATGATAGCCGTCATCCACTGTCTTGCCGCATTATGGAGGAACCGATATCGACTCGGTTCTGCCTCTCGCAACTAGACCCATATGATGGCACCACGGACCTCCTGGACCATCTGGAGAGCTACAAGGTTCTCATGCAAGTCCAAGGAGCGACCGACTCCCTCCTTGCATCGCCTTTCTGATCACCCTTCGAAAGGCCACCCAAGCATGGTATTCTCGGTTGCTGCCCAGAGCATCAACTCCTTCAGGCAGCTAGAGAGGGCCTTCCTGGCACATTTTGATGTATGCCAAAGATTTTGCGGTGGCCGATGACCTATTCTCTGTCCAGCAAAAGAGCAGTGAGTCACTGGGAGACTTCATTGCTCGGTTCAAGGAAGCTGCTCTCAAGGTCTACAACCTTGATGACTATGTGGCCACTCTGGCTTGAAGCGAGGACTCCGTCCTTCCCGCTTCACCTACTCTCTCGATAAGAAGCCTCCAAGTTCCTATGCTGAATTGCTGAGCCGAGCGCAGAAGTACATCCGCGCTGACAAGGCAGACTCCTCACGGAGAGAAGCCGATGGAGGGTCCAGCAAGAGGCAAGCCCATCCGGAGCCTGACAAGCCTCGTCCCAGGAGGCCTAAGTGATGCAGGACCGATTTGAATGCAAGTAATTTTTTTTTAATGATTAATAATTACAGTTGATTATTCTCCAAAGTAATAGCCTAAGAGGGATTCAGAAAAATTCACAGTAAATCCGCACGCAAAATAGTTCCTAAAAAAATAAGAAAGAAGACCGCCGAGGCTAAGAAGCCCCGGTAGGACTTGCTCTCCTACATAAAGTTACTAGTAGATTAGAGGGTGTACCTGGCAAGAGGGGAATATCAAAGTGTTGAAGGGGTTGTTCTGCCTGACGGATGCGCCCTAGCTGACCAAGCTTTGAGCCCACGGATCTACGGCCAAGTATCCGCTGACCTGGATGATGATCACCTTGAATCCTGGATTCGTGGCTCCTGAGGGATCTGCAAGATCACCATACAAGGGTTAAAGAATAATAAAGAAAATTTAGAATAGAGGCAAAGAAACAAGGAAGGAGTAGAGAAAAGGGGAGGCCGGCCAAGGGCTCTGGGCGTCCACTATTGGAAGACAAAGGTGGCGGCCAGGGTTTCTCCTGGAGACTTGGGATGTTGGCACGCACAGGAAGAGAGAAACAAGAGCACCAAAGAATCAATTAACAAAAATCACAATAACTCAAAACTTGGATTGATTGATTAATAATAAAGATACATCATTCATACAAGAGGGTCTCTTTTATAGAGCAGAGACTTGGGGCCCAAGAAAATACAGATATGGAAAGAGAGAAAAGAAAAAAAGGCACCTTAATCAAATTTGGAATGAAATTTGCAGCGTCCAATGAGGAAGGTGATCTTCTAGATGCAATCAGCGGCAGCTGGATTCGGCATGAAATCTGTGGCGTCCAGATGAGGCAGGTGATCTTCTAGATATGATTGAGATGCAATCAGCGGCAGCTTAATTTAGCATGAAATCTGCAGCGTCCAGATGAGAAGGTGATCTTCTAGATGCAATCAGTGGCAGCTGGATTCGGCAAGAAATCTATGGCGTCCAGATAAGGAAAATGATCATCCAGATCGGAAAGGTTGCTTGCTCTGCTAGGTGGCATGTGGGCTGCTTGAAGTAGGTGTGGCACCAACTTGAATTTAGTAGCTGCTCTATCTAACTGTGATGGCCTTGTCTTCTGCTCCAATACTGATGTCTCATCTTGTAAGCTGATGAACTTACTATAGGACTTACATTAAAATAAACTGAACTGGATAGGACTCAATTTAGAATAAAATGAACTGGACGGACTCAAAATAAATAAAACTTTATTTCCCAACTCAAGACTTGAATCATAACTAATCAGATATCCACAGAGGGTTAAGAATCCTCTGCTTGATCCTGGTGCCCGCACCACTGAGCCACCCTGTCGGCCGGATAATCGACCGTAGGCCCTCGCCCCGAGAGAGGGGCCCTTCACCCCTCTGCTTGCCCTGATATCCCACATCCTAATGAAGATCAAGGGTGAGTCATTTTTTCAGCGCCCCTCTCCTCTAAAGCCAGGAGCCCTCCGCAACAAAAACCTATACTGCCGCTTCCATCGTGATTACAACCATGACATAGAAGACTGCTGCCAGCTGAAGAAGGCAATCGAGGACCTCATCCAGCGGGGGTACCTCGCAAGTTCATCCAAAGGGGAACCTGGTAGTGCCAGGCCCATCGGCACCTCCGCCTACCAGATCAGCATCGACAACTTCCCGACCGAGAAGACGGTGGCCATGATTTCTTGGGGTGGGCGGCACGGCCAAGAGTCCATGAGGGGATGAGGGGGTAGATACTGTAATTCCTTTTCTCGGAAGGGGACCTAGAGGGAGTGGATAATCCTAATGATGACAGCTCATCGTATCTATGACGATCACGAAACACCCTGTAAAAAGAATTCTAGTTGATAGTGGGAGCTCAGTCGATATCCTTAGTTATGATGCTTTTGTTCGAATGAGCTTGTCTATTGATTTCCTTCGGCCTGTGACCACGCCCCTAATGGGCTTTATTAGGAACTCTATGAAGGTGGAAGGAGAGATTACCCTTTCGATCATGGCCGGGACATTGCCATGCCAGAGCACAGTCCTCATCAAGTTCCTGATCGTCCAAGTCCCCCTAGCCTACAATGCTATCCTCGGATGGCCCGGCCTAAATCTCTTGACGCCATCATCTCCACCAAGCGACTACTGGTTAGGTTCCCTACCACACAAGGATCGGGGAGATGCGTGGAGAGAGAAACCCGATGCCATTTTGCTACCATACGCCCCTAGTCTGCAGGCCATAGTCGCTCCCCTAGCGCCGGAGTCGTGGACCCCAAGAAGGCCGAAAGGAGGGAAGAGCGTGTCGAGCACATATTGGCATTTCCACTGGGGAAGGACCCGGCGAGGATGGTCTGGGTCGGGGCACTTCTTCCCGAGGAGGCAAGAGACCGACTCCTCACTTTCCTTTGGGCCAACTCGGATGTCTTCGCCTGATCGGCGTCCAACATGATGTGTATGCCACTAGAGGTGATCACTCACAAACTCAGCATCAACCGGCAGTGTCGGCCAATCCAACAGAAGAAGAGGAGCTTTTCCCCTGAGCGGAAAAAGACCATCGATGAGGAGGTCAGCAAGCTGATTGTCGTCGGCCATATTCGGGAGGTACATTATTCAGACTAGCTGGCGAATATGGTTATGGTCCGCAAGGCTAATGAAAACTGAAGGATGTGCGTGGACTTCACCAACCTCAACAAGGCGTGCCCTAAGGACAGCTTCCCACTGTCCAGGATCGACCAGTTGGTGGATGATACATCGGGCCACGAGACCCTCAGCTTCATGGATGCCTTCTCAAGGTATAACTAAATTAGGATGGACCCAGCAGATGAGGAAGCCACTTTCTTTGTGACCAAGAAGGGCATCTACTGCTACAAGGTAATGCCTTTTGGACTAAAGAATGCAGGAGCCACATACCAAAGGCTGATGAACAAGGTCTTTGAGGACCAGATCAGCGCAACATGGAGGTATACATGGACGATATGCTGACTAAAAGTGTCCGTGACAACGACCACATTGCTGACCTAGAGAAAACCTTCGGTAATCTTCGCCGGTACCAAATGAGACTAAACCTCTGCAAGTGTGCTTTTGGGGTCACGGCGGATAAGTTCCTGGGTTTCTTGGTAACCCAATGAGGAATCGAGGCGAACCCAGATAAGATCCGTACCATCCTTGATATGAGATCTTTGGCCAGCAAGAAAGAGGTACAATGCTTGACCGAAATGGTGGTAGCCTTGAGTCGATTCCTGTCGAGGTCGGTCGAGCGGTGTCTGCCTTTCTTCAGGGCATTGCGGAAGGCGAATGGCTTCGATTGGACGGAAGAGTGCCAAAAAGCTTTCGAAGGGTTGAAGGAGTTCCTATCGACCCCGCCATTGCTGTCGAAGCCGACGGAGGGAGAAGACCTTTTCCTGTACCTTGCCGCCTCCCAAGAGGCCATTAGCTCGGTCCTTATCCGCGTGGACTCTGATGGGGCACAGAGACCAATTTACTACACAAGCAAAGTGCTTCACAATGCGGAGACCAGGTATTCCAAGACCAAAAAAATTATTTTTGCGGTAATAGTCTTCGCTCAACATCTTAGGCCCTACTTCCAAGCCTACCTGATCGTGGTGCTCACGGACCAGCCACTAAAAGTGATCTTGTCTCGTCCTGACACCTCTGATCGGTTGGCAAAGTGGGTCATCAAGCTGAGGGAATTCGACCTGTCATTTCGATCAAGATCGACCATGAAGTCCCAAGTCTTGGCGGACTTTCTGATCGAGTGCACCTAGGCCGAGGAGCAGCCGAAAGAGCTCGACATGGCGCCATCAGCCACCTCTTTCGAGGCGATGGAGGAGGAATGGATCCTCTATGTAGACGATGCGAACACCCAGGAAAGTGGAGCGAGCCTCATACTCGCTAGTTCCGAGGGGACAATGATGGAGTATGCCCTTCGGTTCCTCTTCCCTGCTACCAACAACCAAGCTGAGTACGAGGCACTGCTGGCCATAATGAGACTTGCTCGGAAGCTCAAGGCAGAGTACCTCATAGCCTCCACTGACTCCCAACTCGTCTTCGGTCAAATCGCTGGGGAGTATGAAGCCCGGGACACCACCATGTCCCATTATCTGAGTAAGATCCAATCACATGCCTCACTTTTCACTCACTTCAGCATCAGCTATATCCCCAAGGGCAAGAATGCCAGAGCCGATGCACTATCCCGTCTAGCCACCTCGGCCGATGGGGCTCTGGGGAGGACATATGTGGAGCACTTGGAGATCCTGAGCATCGACGCCGTGGGGAAGGTCCTACCGATCAACCAAGAGCCTGCCTGGATGGAGGCTTATGTCTAGTACCTCACCGATGGCACTCTCTTTGAGGACCTTACGAAGGCCAAATTGCTCAAATAGCGAGCCCCCAAGTTCCTAATGTTAGACAGGCGGCTATTCCGAAGGTCCTTCTTCTATCCACTTCTTAAATGTGTCGGCCCTGCGGACGCTGACTACATCCTCCATGAGATCTATGAGAGATCTACGGGAACCACATGGGGGGTAGAGCACTGGCGTACAAGGCTCTGCGCCAAGGGTACTACTATCCCACAATGAAGGAGGATACCATCGAGCTGGTTCGGAGATGCGATAGCTGTCAGCGATACGCCAACATCCAGTGACGGCCGACCTCCCAGCTAAGCTCTTTGTCGGCCCTATGGCCCTTCGCCCAATGGGGAATGAACATCCTGGGACCATTTCCCCTAGCTTTCGGCCAACGAATATTTTTACTCATCGCCATTGACCACTTCACCAAATGGGTGGAGGCCGAGGCACTAGCAAAGATCACCGAGAGCAAGGTGAGGTCTTTCTTCTGGAAGTCCGTTATCTTTCAGTTCAGGTTACCCTACACCCTCATTACTGACAACGACCGACAGTTTAACAATGCCCCCTTCAGAGAATTCTGCACCAAGTTGGGCATCCACCAATGGTTTACCTCGGTCGGCCATCCACAAATAAATGGAGCGGTCGAGGTAACAAACCGCACCATCCTTCAGGAGCTCAAAACACGGCTGGACGACTTCAAGGGAAGGTAGGTGGAAGAGCTCCCCAACGTGCTATGGGCCTATTACATGATGCCTCGCACTCCCACTGGGGAGACCCCCTTTTATCTTGTGTTCGGCTCTGAGGCCGTCATCCTCGTAAAGGTTGGAATCCCAAGTCCTCGGGTGGAGTCGTATAACGAGGGGGATAACCCGAGCCGACTGCGAGCCAACCTTGATCTCGTTGAGAAAGTATATGATAGGGCATGACTCAGAATGACAGCTTATCGCTAGAGAGCCACCAAGTATTACAATGCTCATGTCCACTCCAAGGAATTCCTCCCGGGGGACTTGGTCCTTAGACGAGCCGAGGTCTCAAAACCGATAGAAGGAGGCAAGCTATCTCCCAACTGGGAGGGACACTACCGGATCACGGAGATTCTACATCGTAGAGCATACCAAATCGAAGGACTCAACGGAACTCTGCTCTCTCGCACCTAAAATTTGGACAACCTCTGCTAATACTATCAATGATATATGCAACCAACCAATCTTAGGTTTGAGTACCTCATCCTTTTAGCTTATTGAAATAAAGATAACCTTAAGTATCTCATCTCCCTTCGATTAAAAAGATGTGTTCAAGTATCTCATCCTTTCAGCCAAAGCCCGACCCTGGTCGACACTTAAAGCCCGAGATAAGCTCGGCACCAAAGCCCGACACCGGTCGGCACTTAGAGCCCGAGGCCAGCTCGGCACCAAAGCCCGACCCCGGTCGGCACTTAAAGTCCAAGGTTAGCTTGGCACCAAAGTTCGACCCCGGTCGGCACTTAAAGTCCGAGGTTAGTTCAGCACCAAAGTCCGACCCCGGTCAGCACTTAAAGCCCAAGGCCAGCTTGGCACCAAGGTCCGACCTAGATTGGTACCAAGACCTGGAGTCAACTTGGCCCCAAAAGACCGACGCCTGCACTGGAACTAAGCCCAGCCTCTTGGCTGGCCCCAACGCTCGCCTTGAAGTCTACTTCAGCCATAGGCCAAGCCGTTACTCTGAGCTCACTTAATCTCACAAGGAACAATAAGCTAGCAAAGCTAAGTCCCAAAAAAGACCCAAATATCGACACTTAAATGAAATTTCTTACTTTTCATTACTGGTCAAAAGGTTCACAAATTGCCGACTCAAGTCGGACTTCAGTACAGAAAAGAAGAAATAAAAAAAGTACAAGATATTTAGGCCTCGGTCGGCACTGACCCATCGTTGGCTGGTCCTAGTGGCATAGCTGACCCTTCCGGCACCTCGTCTGGCTCGATGTCATCGAGGCCGATGAGGCCGAATACTTGACCGACTTTCTCCTTGCCATCTTGGAAGCCGAGGTGGTAGGCACTAGCGGAAGTCTCGGCCAGCTCATCCTTGAAGGCTGTGAACCTTCGGAAGTCATTCACTGCATTGGCTGCCCTCTCCTCGGCAACGACGGCCCTCTCTTCCACTGCCCGAGCTGCTGCCTCCCTTTAGGCTACCCTGGCATTAGCTAGCCAGGCGAACTCCTCTATGCCGGTGGCCCGTAGCTCGGCTGCCCTCACCTCGAAGGTATACGAGTCGATGCATAGGTCTCGAGCATTGATCGTTGCCTTGGCGGTGTCCAGCAACTCACCAGCTACCCGAGTGCGCTCGAGCTTGGCCGCTGCCTGGCACTTGGCCTCCTCGAGCTCCTCGGCTCGCTCGGTGTGGGCTGCTCCAGCGCCCCCTTGGCCCTCTCAGCACAGGCCTATGCGTCGGCCAACTCCCATCGAGTTTGGCGGAGCACCGTCTCGCTTTGGATGAGAACATCCCTCATGGCAGCTATGGAGTTTACCATCTACACCAGCAGGCTATTGTCAGTGTGAAGGCAAGCGAAGGAATGTGTACGAAGAAAGAGAGAGATACTACCCCACAGCTAGGCCACGAAGACATTGCGGAAGAAGGAAGAAGCTCCCTGGCAGTTGAGCTCCCCTTGGAACTCGGGTATGCAGACCCGAGCCATCAGCCGCTCAACCATGCGGCCCTGGTTCATAAGGGAGGGTTGGGAAGGCACAGCCCTGGCCCCACCTCCCTCAGCGGTCCCGACCGGATCCAAGGATGCAGGTGTTGTGTCGGATGCCCATGGCCTCTCCCCTGCCGATGGCCCCACTGCCATCAAGCCCTCCTCCCTTGCCTGCTCTCCCGCGGGCAAGCCTTCCACCAAGGTCAGTTTGGCCCCAGGCAAGTCATCTCCGCGCCTGGGGGTCAGCTCCGTGGGTGGAGGAGTCATCTCAACCCTCTGCTCCTTCGGAGACGTGTCGGCGGTGAGGTCAATGGCTAGGATGGGCTCACGGTCCTCTCGGGGCCGACGGGTCAGAGGTACCTGAGTTGGAGATCGGATCGAGGACTGAGCCGAGGACTTAGACCGAGGCCGCTTCCTCGACCCCTCGGCATCGTCGGTGGCCTTCCTCTTCTTGGCCACTGTCCTCCTCATGACGTGATCAATTAGCCTCATGTTTGCATACATCGGAGGTCGGTTAGTAAAAAAAAGAAAAGAAAAAGAGAAAAAGGGAAGGGCCTTCACCACCGCTCGGGATGGCGCCTGTTAGCCGCAGATTCTCCTCTGACAAGAGCTCATGGCAGCGAGGGATCTCGGTGGTCAGCAGTTGGTGGAATGCCTCCTTGTTCCTCGGGACCACCAACTGGTTTTTGTTTGAACCCATGTCCGGGTCCCCCTAGCTCAGCCTCACCTCGAGGTCCGTGAAGAAGAAGCGGGTCTTCCACCCTTTTACAAATGAAGGAAGGCCGAGTCTAAGGGCTCGGCCGGGCCTGGGGTGGAACATCCATAGCTTGATTGTTGACGGAGGTTATAGAAAGCATAGAAGAGGGAGACTCTGGCTTTTATGCCTTAGGTGGCACAGCACCAGGAATGCACAAATGGTTCGAATGGAATTCGGGACCAACTGTGCGGGCACTAGGGCGTACCTATCAAGAAGATTGGCTACGAACGGATGGAGAGGCAGCCGAAGGCCTGCCTTGAGGAATGCCTCATACAGGGTAACTCTCCTGAGTCGGGAGGAGGTTACCCTGTCACCGGGGCTAGGGACGAATAGCCGAGCATTGGTCGGGATCCTATACTAGGCCCTAAGTTTCGCTAAATCCTGGCCATTTATAGTAGAGGTAGACCCTTCAAGGGACTCCCCCCAGCCCTAAGGGGGGACCAGCGGCGGCCGAACGACCCCTAACAGGGGCCCATCTGACGACCTATCGCTGTGACAAAGGAACCCGGTCCTCAATAGAATCGAAGGAGGACCAGGGGAGAGAGGGGGTCGGAGAAGGTCGTAGTTGTGAAGGGGAAAAATGGTCACCGAAAGGAGGGCACGAGTCAGGTGAGGAAGCCATGTAAGGGGGTAAAGAAAGTTAGGAGGGCTGACCTGGGAAGAAGAGGGACAGCGAAAATCGGAGGAAGCAGAATGTTGGCCCAGATGGCAACCCAAGAGGGGGGGGGTGAATTGGGTTCTTAAAAATTTAAGACTTTTTGAAATGTTTTAAACAGATTTACTCAAGATGTGCAAGTAAGAGAAATTAACTAAGAAGCAATGCACAAACAGAAATATAAGAGAGATAGAGTAAGAGACAAATGAGCACGGCAAACACAAGGTTTTATAGTGGTTCGGCGCAACCAGCACCTACGTCCACTCCCAAGATTCACTTGGGTCCACACTATAATCTCCCTAGATTACAGCCGAGTTGTTTTCCAAGCTCACAACTCAAACTTGTTGTTTTCCCGGGTACACAACGAACCCAGCCGGTTTTACACGGGCTTACCAGCACAAAACCCAACTCGTTGTTTTAACGGGGTCACAACGAACCCAAAACGTAAGCTATCCCAAGCTTACCACGAGGTACAACTACCTCCACTGATTCAATCCACTTGAATCAGTACACAAGAAAATAAATTCAAGTTTAAATACAAACAGCTCTTCTAGAGCAGAATAATCAAAATAAAGCTTAGGTTTAGAAAAGCCTGATTAAATAAGCTTGAATGCAGGCTTGGCTTCTTTGCTTCTCTTCTCCAACTCCTTTGAAGTGTGGAATCAAGCCTCAGCACAGATTCTTCTAGCTTTGGGGCTTTTGGATGTTGGTTGAAGCTTTTCTTCTTTTCTTTCTAGGTCGGAAGATCTTGATTTGCTCTTGGTTGCTTTGGGATCTCCTCTTGAACTTTTTGTAGATTGTAGCTCAGGAGCACACGAATCTCTCTCTTTGATTTCACTCCTTTTGAATCTCTTTTCTTGACTCAAATGATTTTTCAAATGAAGCTTTGTTTTTCCCTCTTTTTGAAAGATTTTCTTTTTCATTCTCTTGATTCTTTCGATTTGAAAAGAGCTCCTCTATTTATAGATTCTGCAAGAATATATCCGTTAGAGACAAAGAAAAATAGCCGTTAATCAAAAAACTAACCGTTGGAGCTGAGTTGGCATCCGTAAAAATTTCGCCCAGATTTGCTGGAGTCGACTCATGCTTTTCCCGAGTCGGCTCGAGCTCGTCTTACCAAAAATAGAAATGTTTATAAAGGTTAGGGGTCGACTCACCAAAAGTAAAGTGTCGACTCCTGAAAGTCAGGAGTCGACTCGTGAAAGGCTTGGGGTCAACTCGCGAAGTGCTTAGAAAAATACTCTTCTGGTGTCTGAGCGGAGTCGACTCGCACAGTCAAGGAGTCAGCTCGACAGAATCAGGGGTCGACTCGACAAATTTCATGGGTCGACTCGACACAGATGCACATTTCTGTACACTGAGCGGAGTCGACTCTGAAACTCAGGAGTCGGCTCCGGAACGTATCAAAAATCAGAAACTTTTCTGATTGACATTAAAATCATTCCAGATTCATTTTAATTCATTGTTTTGACTTGAATTCAATAAAATTGACATTAAGAATTGATTCAAAAACTATTCCAAAAACTCATTGAATAAAACATGAATTATAAAATTTCTTTTTGAAAGTTTAAACATTGAGCTTAAAGTTACTTTCAAAATTGATTAAAGTCAAACTTTAACATTCTCATTGATTGTTCAAAATAAATATATTGCTTATTTAAATAAACTCATTATATCTTTTAATGAACTCAATGGCATTTAGTAATCATCAAAATCAAAAGGATTGGGTCATATAATTTTTCAATAATCTTCCAATAATCTCCCCCTTTTTGATGATGACAAAAACATTGAGTTTATTCATGATTGATTAGTGAATTTATTTTGTTTTCATAGTTAGGCTTAGGCTCCCCCTTAATGAGGTAGCTCCCCCTATGAAACTTAAATAAATATCTCATTGTTTATCTCATTGATTACTTTGATTTTCTCAAATGTATTACAATCATAAAACTATAAAACTCTCCCCCTTTTTTGTTATCAACAAAAAGGTAGAGACGCATAGACATTCATTCAATCAAGATAAGATTTGACAATTTCATTAATTCATTGAAAGAAGGAAATATATTGAGTAATCAACATAGAGAAATTCATTTTATCAAAAGATCTAATACATCAAGATGTTTAATACATGATATCAAAAATTTCAGTACATAGTAAGGATTGAAAATCTAATAACTCAGAAGTGAGTTCTTACAATCCTAGTTAAATGATCTACAATGTTCTTCATTCCATCAGATTGAATTTTCACATAATCTTTGAGCCTCTCATCGACAAAGGTGCAAGCTGTCAGAATCTTGTCTTGTAGCTCCGTATTGCACTTTGCATAAGTCTTTCCATCTCCGCATATATCCTTAAGTTCTTCAAATATATTTTTGAGATCACCACTTAAGGATACCGAAGAAGAGCTGAGAGTAGACTCTATCTTAGAGATACGATCATCCAATGAATAAAGAGTCTCCCTCAAATTCATGAACTTATTCTCAAATTCAGATTTAAGTTTTTCAGATTGATCATCAAATAGAACTTTGAGTTGCATAAGTTGTTGATCTGAGAAACCGGCAGAAGATGAAGCTTGAACAAAAGATGGAACGGGGGCTGGAGCAGGGGCAGAAGCATAAGGGCTCGGAGGTGCAGGTGAAGGATGTCTGACTGATGGTCCTGCAGCCTCAACATCTGTAGCTCTTTCTTCTAACAGTCCTTTCCTCTCCCATTTTCCATTCTTTTTGATAAAACCCATTCTATGAATGGTGGCCAAGCTATAAAAATCAGTGTGCCGCAGATTCCTCATAGGCTCATTATCTGAAATCACAACTCCTTGGCTCAGAAAAATCTTTGTAAGGATCATTCCATAGGGCAGACTAGACTTTCTTTTCCCTCCACAGTCTGCTATGTACCATAGTATCATACTGGGAAGATTTATAGGTTTGCCTGTCACAATGGCATCCATCACAAAGATATCTCTTTCCGATACATAGTCAAATCTTCCGGTCTTAGGAAAGAGTATCCTACTGCAGATATTATGTAATAATCTCAGTTCTAATGTGAGTTGATTGGCAAAAACTCTTCAAATCCAACTACATCCCGATTTAATAACCTCACAAGAGCGGGACTACGATCTTCTGAAGAAAAGGTTGCAGTGCCAGATAAAGGTAAATCCAACAGTCTAGAAAGAAGCTCAGCAGTAACAGAGAGCTTGTGACCTCTCACAATGCTAACAAGGTCGTGATCTCCTCTAGACAGATTTTTGTAGAATTCCTTTACCAGAGCGGGATAGGTCGGGCAATCTAGGGAACATATTTTCTCCCATCCCATCTCAATCAAATGTCTCCCAACAAGAAAACCCTCAGCTTCAAATAATTCGAAATCTACCTTTCTACCCGTAGTTATAATCCTATCCGCTAATCTATCTACCTGTGTAGAAGCAGCAGCAGTGAAGCATTCGGAGTAGAAGAAGAAGAAGAAGAATAGAGCTGGGTGACGGCTCACGCACGGGACGCCTCACGGTTTTCCTAACGACTCGCTTCTCTTGACGCCGGCCGCACAAAGGTTGGAACCACGTGTTTTGGGGGCCATTAGTCGATTGGAAGTGTCAATAAGGGATTCTAGGAATTTTGGAAGGTTTGGAAGAGTTTTGAGAGAGTATTTTGAAGGATTGGAAATTTTGAAATGAACGGCGAGTCGACTCTGCCCTAGAAAAATTAACCTGGGACCACTTCGAGTCGGTTCACGCAAATCCAGGGGTCGACTCCGGACAGTCACAGAAAGTCATCCCGACTTGGAGTCGACTCGCACCGAAGAGGGGTCGACCCGAGAGTTTCAGTCGAAACCAGGAGTCGACTCCGATACGCACGAGTCGGCTCCGAGACCATTTCAGACCAAAAACATGAAATTTCTGAAATGTGTCCGGAATATGATCATAAAAATTGATAAAATAATCATTGAATATGAGTGAATCAATTAGATATGAATTCTAGATAAGATTTCCTTAAGATCAAAGATTTGAAGGAATCTTAGATAAATTCTCCTTAGGGGTTTCAAATTCATTCTAATGGATCACAAATACCTAACTCTCCTCTAAGATAACAGAATCTCTCTTCATTTAAAGGTTTAGTAAATATGTCAGCTAATTGTTCTTCAGTGTTAACATAATCAAGACATATTTCATTATTTGCTACATGTTCTCTTATAAAATGATATCTGATTTCTATGTGTTTAGTTCTTGAATGTTGAATTGGATTTTTAGTTAAATTAATTGCACTTGTGTTATCACATTTTATGGGTGTCTTATTAAGTGTGATACCATAGTCTTCAAGTTGTCGCTTAATCCATAGGATTTGCGCACAGCAACTTCCAGCCGCTACATATTCAGCTTCAGTAGTTGATAATGCAACTGAATTTTGCTTTTTGCTAAACCATGAGATTAAGTTACTTCCTAAGAATTGGCATGCACCACTTGTGCTTTTTCTATCTAACTTACATCCAGCATAATCAGAATCAGTGTATGCAATCAGATTTAATGTGGAGTCTCTAGAATACATAAACCTACATTTTTTGTTCCACTTACATATCTTAGTATTCTTTTAACAGCAATTAAATGTGATTCTTTAGGTTCTGATTGAAATCTAGCACATAAACATACAGCAAACATAATGTCTGGTCTACTTGCAGTTAAATAAAGTAGGGATCCGATTATACCTCGATAATATTTCTGATCAACCTTCTTACTTCTTCATCTTTGTCCAGCTTGCATGAAGGACTCATTGGTGTTCCGAGGGGTTTCATTGATTCCATACCAAACTTTTTTAGGATTTCTCTTGTGTATTTTGTTTGGTTGATGAAGATTCCCTCTTTGCTTTGTTTGATCTGGAGTCCAAGGAAGAAGTTGAGTTCTCCCATCATGCTCATCTCGAATTCTCCCTGCATCAACTTGGCAAATTCTTGACATAGAGAATCGTTAGTAGCACCAAAAATAATGTCATCAACGTATATTTGTACTACAAGTAAATCTTTACTTTTTCTTTTCAAAAACAAAGTTTTATCAACATTTCCTCTTATAAAATCATTTTCAATTAAGAATTTACTTAATCTATCATACCAAGCTCTAGGTGCTTGTTTCAAACCATATAAAGCTTTGTGCAATTTAAAGACGTGATTTAAAATTCGTGATCTTCAAAACCTGGTGGTTGTTCTACATAAACTTCTTCATTTATAAAACCATTTAAAAATGCACTTTTAACATCCATTTGAAATAAGTTGAAATTCATATGACATGCAAATGCAAGTAATAGCCTAATGGCTTCTAATCTAGCTACTGGCGCAAAGGTTTCATCAAAATCAATACCTTCTTCTTGATTATATCCTTTAGCAACCAATCTAGCCTTTTTCTAATTACAATGCCATTTTCATCTAGTTTATTTCTATATATCCATTTTGATCCTATTACTGAATGATTTTTAGGTCTTTCAACTAAAGTCCATACATTATTTCTTGTAAATTGATTTAATTCTTCTTGCATTGCTAACATCCAATTATTATCTTTTTCAGCTTCTTCAATAGTTTTGGGTTCAATTTGCGATACAAATGCAAGATGATTACTTATATTTCTCATGTATGATCTAGTTCTTATTCCTTGAGATGGATCACCTATAATCAATTCCTTGGGATGACTATGAGCATATCTCCAGTCTCTTGGAAGATCTATATCATTATGATCAATATTGACATCATCGTCCTTATGTGAATCATCATCTTTAGCTTCTTGCTCATGATCTGAAGATACTTCAATATTAAGTTTTTCAAGATCTTTTTCAATTATGTTTGTATCTTCCTCATCATCAAGCTTTTCAGAACTAGATGCTAAAGACTCATCGAAAACTATATGAATGATTCTTCAACTACTAATGTTTTCTTGTTAAATACTCTATAAGCTTTACTAGTTGTTGAATATCCTAAGAATATTCCTTCTTCAGATTTAGCATCAAATTTGCCTAAATTGTTTTACCATTATTATGAATAAAATATTTACATCCAAATGCATGAAAGTATTTTATATTGGGTTTTCTTTCATTCCATAATTCATAAGGTATTTTCTTTAATATTGGTCTTATTAATGCTCTATTTAAGATGTAACATGCTGTGTTAATTGCTTCCGCCCAAAAATACTTTGGTAGTTGCTTTCGCATAGCATGGTACGGGCCATGTCTTCTAAGTCTATTTTTTCTTTCAACTACACCGTTTTGTTGTGGAGTCCTAGGGGCTGAAAAGTTATGATTAATTCCATTTTTAGAACAAAAACTTTCAAATAAGTGATTTTCAAATTCAGTTCCATGATCACTTCTTAGAGACACTATGGTAGTGTTTTTCTCATTTGTGACTTTCTTGAAGAATTTCAGGAATATCGAGAAAGTCTCATCTTTGTGAGCTAAAAACATTACCCAAGTATATCTAGAATAATCATCTACAATCACTAGACCATATTTCTTTCCTCCTAGACTTGTGGTTCTAGTTGGTCCAAAAAGGTCCATGTGAAGTAGCTCTAGAGCCTAGAAGTTGAAACAATTTTTAGATTTGAAAGAACTTCTAGTTTGTTTTCCAAATTGACATGCATCACAGATTTTGTTATTTTCAAAATCTAGTTAGGTAAACCTTTAACTAAATCCATTTAATTAGTTTTGAAATAAGGTGTGTGCTTGCATGACCTAATCTACGATGCCATAACCATCCAATCATTTATGTTAGCATTGTCAGCAATTAGGCAATGACTACTCAGATAATTTGTCTAAGTCAACTAAGTAACATTGCCATGTCTATAACCAGTAAAAACAATGCTATCATTAATGGAATTAGTACATGCAATAGAAGATTTAAATGAAACATTAAAGTTTTATCACATAATTGGCTTATACTAATTAAATTATGCTTCAAACCATCAACATAAAGTACATTATCAATAAATGTAGATGGAGTTATACGTACTTTACCAAGGCCCATAATTTGACCTTTACCGTTATCGCCAAACGTCACAACTCCACCTTTCTTTTCTTCCAGGGTGATGAATTCATCTTTGTCACCCGTCATATGTCTTGAGCAGCCACTATCAAGGTACCACTTTTTCTTTGATCTTTTGGCTACAAGACATTCCTGCAACATAATTTAAACTTTATGTTTAGGTACCCAAGCTTTCTTGGGTCCTTCATGGTTAGTAGCAACAAAAATTGTTCCTTTCGGAACCCATATTTTCTTTGCTTTAACATTTAACTTGTTGTTATTATTTAATGTTTTGCATTCAAATGATTTATGACCTTTTTCATTGCATTTAAAACAAGTTATATTACTTTGGTTACCTTTTACAAAAATATTTTTCAATAATTTTTGCTTTCTAAATGTGTTATACCCTAAACCTGCTTTGTCAAAAACTGCTTTTTGACTATCTAAAATCATATTTAGTTTAGTTGAGCTTAGAGTAAATTTCTCAACAATATCTTTATACTTTTTAACATCTTTCTTAAGAAATCATTTTCATTAGAGATTGATTCTTTTTCTTTAATTAGATTTTCATTTTCAGATTTTACCAAATCAATCTTATGAACACAATCATTCTTTTCATTAAGAAGTGTTTCCATTTTATCTTTTACATCTTTAACTACAAGATTTAATTCATTTTTCTCTTTAATTAAATTTAAGTTTTCAGTTTTCAAGGATTTGTGTTTCTTTTTCAAAGCTTTGAAATCAATCATCAATTCATTGAAAGCTTCAAACATTTCATCAAATGTAAATTCATCATCGGGGGTTTCGGTACTTACCTCTTCATTGTCGTCGCCATGAAGCAAACATTAGCAACTTCTTTTTGTTCTTCTTCGGAAGAAGACTCTTCACTGTCAGTCCAAGTTGCCATGTAGGCCTTTTTCTTTTTCTTGTAGGCCTTCTTAAGTAAAGGACAGTCATATCTAAAATGCCCTGGCTTTTTACATTCATAACATACTAAGGGCTCTTTCTCTTTGTCCTTTTCCTTTTTCTTATCCTTTTCTTTTTCTCCTTCCATTTTTGAAACAAATCTCTTTTTGTGGAAGGGCCTTTTTCATAAACTTTCTGAATTTTTTGCAAGAGAGCAGTTTCATCATCATCATCATCTTTCACTGCTGCTCTCTTCCTTTCTGCAGCTTTGAGGGCAATGTTTTCTTTCTTTTGTTTCCTCCTCACATGTGTTCATTGTCAGCTGGGTCATTAGCGAACCAGAAGCTCTCCAAAGGTAATGCATTGATCTTTGGCTTCTTGGATGCGTCACTTGCTTCCCAATCTTGGAAGTGACCTAAGAATTTTGCGAACAAGCTCAGATTAGTATAAATTTTCCAAGACTTTTAAACCATTCACAATATCAGTGAATCTAGTGAACATGCATGTGATGGTTTCATTTGTTCCATGTAAACAATTCATATTTATGAACCAAAATATTTATTTTGATTCTTTTACTTGGTTTGTTCCTTCATGTGTTATTTCCAACCTATCCCAAATTTCTTTTGCGGAATTACATGTTGAGATTCGGTTGAATTCATTAGAGTCTAAGGAACAATATAAAATGTTAATGGCTTTAGCATTTAATTGAGCCATTCTCCTATCATTATCATTCCAATCCCTTTCGGGCTTAGGAACAATAGTGCCATCTATTACGTGTGTGGGTGTACTAGGTCCATTTATTATTACTCCCACAATTCATAGTCAGAAGCTTGAATGAATATTCTCATTCTAGCTTTCCAATATGAATAGTTGGTTCCATTAAATAAAGGAGGTCTTCGTAGAATGACCTTCAGCAAAACATGAACCACTTTGTGTTGCCATAAGGATCTTTAGCCCTTGATCGTGAGATCAAATTCTAAATGAGCACTTGCTCTGATACCAATTGTTGGCCCAGATGGCAACCCAAGAGGGGGGGGGGGTGAATTGGGTTCTTAAAAATTTAAAACTTTTTGAAATGTTTTAAACAGATTTACTCAAGATGTGCAAGTGAGAGAAATTAACTAAGAAGCAATGCACAAACAGAAATATAAGAGAGATAGAGTAAGAGACAAATGAGCACGGCAAACACAAGGTTTTATAGTGGTTCGGCGCAACCAGCACCTACGTCCACTCCCAAGATTCACTTGGGTCCACACTATAATCTCCCTAGATTACAGCCGAGTTGTTTTCCAAGCTCACAACTCAAACTTGTTGTTTTCCGGGTGCACAACGAACCCAGCCGGTTTTACACGGGCTTACCAGCACAAAACCCAACTCGTTTTTTAACGGGGTCACAACGAACCCAAAACGTAAGCTATCCCAAGCTTACCGAGGTACAACTACCTCCACTGATTCAATCCACTTGAATCAGTACACAAGAAAATAAATTCGAGTTTAAATACAAACAGCTCCTCTAGAGAAGAATAATCAAAATAAAGCTTAGGTTTAGAAAAGCCTGATTAAATAAGCTTGAATGCAGGCTTGGCTTCTTTGCTTCTCTTCTCCAACTCCTTTGAAGTGTGGAATCAGGCCTCAGCACAGATTCTCCTAGCTTTGGGGCTTTTGGATGTTGGTTGAAGCTTTTCTTCTTTTCTTTCTAGGTCGGAAGATCTTGATTTGCTCTTGGTTGCTTTGGGATCTCCTCTTGAACTTTTTATAGATTGTAGCTCAGGAGCACACGAATCTCTCTCTCTGATTTCATTCCTTTTGAATCTCTTTTCTTGACTCAAATGATTTTTCAAATGAAGCTCTATTTTTCCCTCTTTTTGAAAGATTTTCTTTTTCACTCTCTTGATTCTTTCGATTTGAAAAGAGCTCCTCTATTTATAGATTCTGCAAGAATATATCCGTTAGAGACAAAGAAAAATAGCCGTTAATCAAAAAACTAACCGTTGGAGCTGAGTTGGCATCCGTAAAAATTTCGCCCAGATTTGCTGGAGTCGACTCATGCTTTTTCCGAGTCGGCTCGAGCTCGTCTTACCAAAAATAGAAATGTTTATAAAGGTTAGGGGTCGACTCACCAAAAGTAAAGTGTCGACTCCTGAAAGTCGGGAGTTGACTCGTGAAAGGCTTGGGATCGACTCGCGAAGTGCTCAGAAAAACACTCTTCTGGTGTCTGAGCGGAGTCGACTCGCACAGTCAAGAGTCGGCTCGACAGAATCAGGGGTCGACTCGACAAATTTCGTGGGTCGACTCGACACAGATGCACATTTCTGTACACTGAGCGGAGTCGACTCTGAAACTCAGGAGTCGGCTCCGGAACGTATCAAAAATCAGAAACTTTTCTGATTGACATTAAAATCATTCCAGATTTATTTTAATTCATTGTTTTGACTTGAATTCAATAAAATTGACATTAAGAATTGATTCAAGAACTATTCCAAAAACTCATTGAATAAAACATGAATTATAAAATTTCTTTTTGAAAGTTTAAACATTGAGCTTAAAGTTACTTTCAAAATTGATTAAAGTCAAACTTAACATTCTCATTGATTGTTCAAAATAAATATATTGCTTATTTAAATAAACTCATTATATCTTTTAATGAACTCAATGGAATTTAGTAATTATCAAAATCAAAAGGATTGGGTCATATAATTTTTCAATAATCTTCCAACACAGAAGAAGGCTCAGGCAGAAGTAGAAGAAGGCTCAAGCGAGACTCAAGCACATGGGAGGAAGAAGAACTTCGGAAGTGCGAGGAGCTGGGCTAGGGGAGATCCTCCTTTTACTCCTTTTTTGAAATGTCCCATCCGACTTGACCCGCCACGTGCATGCCTTCCATTGGAGGGGTCGTCTCAGCAACCGCCCGATGGGCGAAACACGAGATCCTCGGCCAACGGTAGGACACTGATGACATCAGTTCAATGATGGCGATCACCTTTTCACGGAGTTTGAAGGGTTTCCCCCATCTCGAGGAGGATCCCCTTTGGGTTAGGCAGTGGGAGCGAGCAAGGTGATGGCGTTGCAATACCTCGTGGATCCAACGTTAAAGAGTTGTTGCCCCCGAGGACACGTGTACCACTCAGTGATCAATGATGTATTGGGATCAGCCACCGAGCCACATGGCACCTCTTCTACTGGGCGGGAAGCACACCCACACCATTCAAGGGGCGGGGGGGCATTTGGTGTGGCTAATCAAGCTCCATTGGTGATAGGCTAACGGGAGGTGCCCGCCGTCTTCGACAAAAGCTAGGCCCGGTGAGACTAAGTCCCGAGTTCTCCTCGGACTCAGCCTCGGCCCCGACCTCTACCTCGGCCCCGGCCTCGGCCTCGGCCCTATGTGGCCCGGCAGATGCCTGCAACTACCATATGGCCCACATATCTCCTGCGATTCTGTGCGGTCACTATCGGTTACAGTGCCCGCCTGCAACTACACGTGGCCAACCAATCTCTTGCGACCCTATGCGGCCACTATCGGTTACAGTGCCCGCTTGCAACTACCATGTGGCCCACCAATCTTCTGTGACCTTGCACGGTCACTATCGGTTGCAGTATCCGCCTGACACGGTCAGGCCCACCAACCACCTGCGACACCGCATCTGGCAGAGGGATGGCATACCAGGATACCTCTGACAACCTCAGAAACGGTTGTGGCCTGTCCTCCATTAGCCATGCCATATGTCTTTTGCCAACGACGGCGTTTCCGACCCAGCAACCTTTCAGAAGGGTAAAAGGAAACCCCGAGCAAGTATAAAAACCCTTCGCTCAGGGTAAGGAAATCTGAACTCAACTCTCTAGCTATTTTCTTTAGCTTTTTTTTTTGCTGTTTCCAAGTTGCTTACTTAAGCGTCGAAGGGTCCCTACTGGTGTAACTGATTCTCGAAAAATTTCTTGTAGAAATTTTATTGAGAAGGAGACTCTTCGTTACCAATGTCCAAGGAACTCAATTGATGGCAACAAAATCCAATATTCTTCTTCCGTCTACCAAGCACACCCATAAGAGTTAAGTAGGCTCTGATGGTATGTTTTGGATGATAAAGTCTCCTTCCATCCATCGAGAAACTAAAAAGAAATAAATCTTTAAGCTACAAATTTGTAGATCTGTAAAAATGTTTAGCTGATTTTTTTTCTCTTTATTTATATTTGTCTCTCTAGGACTTATAAGAATGAACCATGAAGTAATATGGCCTGTCTTTCTCCGCCAATATTATATCGGAAGTTAAAGTACGGTGCATTACTTGTATGCTGTCTCATTTTTTTTTCTCTCAAACACCTTCTATCATATGGTGAGGAAAAAAAAAAAGTGAGGGGTGGGATGGAAGTCGACGCACCTTAACTTCTTTCGCTCGTGAAAATCTTTTTTTTTTAAAAAAAAAAAAACCGTGACCAAACCACAGGTTGAGTCAAATTCGATGCCAGGCTGTTACTCAGTGAACAGAGGTCAGGTTGACCCGACCCCCCGGGCCTCCCACGGCTTCCGGGCCAAGCGCGTCAGCCTTCTCTCCAGTGGGTGCAAGTGCGGTTACCGCCTGGGATCGGCCGAGACGCATGATCACCCGCTCTGTAATTGCGAGAATATACCCCCTATAATCATCAGAATAGGTACCAATCAAGGGCTCCATCATTTTTACTTGCCACGCGTCAGTAAGAGATTTCGCTTCCGACAATTTTCAACTGCAGCTCCGGGCACCTGATCGAGATCCACCCGCGGTGATAACCATTTTAGTCAACGCCTCAACAGTCACGTACTCTCAAGGAGGTGATCGCACCGCGGCAAAGAAGATGGACTCGCGATGTCCAAAGGCGACGACAGCCCGACACGCCTGCTTCTCCGCCAACGGTTAAAAAGAACCCCGCACCCCGACGCGCATCCATCGGCCCTCGTTTTACTCCCTCTCCTCCCCCACCTCACCCTCTGTTTTCCCCTTTCTCTTTCTTAAAAGAAAAAAATTGGTTCCATTTCCTTTTGCTCTCCACCTAACATTATATTCTTAAAAGAACATTACTTATATCAAACAGATCTCCAATCCCATTTCATCATCCGTGCTTCGATGGTTGATGCAGATGAGTGAGTTCACTTCTTTTTAATCCCTTACTCTCTCTTTCTCTCGCCATTGTTTTACAGGAATTTGTTGTTGGATTGAGATGAATGGTTTCATCTATAGAAGGTTTGCATGCTACTGGATTTGTTGAATTCTTAATATGTGGGGAAAGAAAGTCATGGATTACGAGAGCAAAAAACAGATCTTGGTGTTAGTGTTGGACGTTGACGGAGGGCAAACCTTTGAATCATGATTTTATTGCTTCTCTTCCCCCAAATGATTGGTAATGGAGTGTTTTTGAAACCATGTCTGGATTGAGAATAGAACGTGTGGTGGGAGACTGGTAGGTTGCCTTTTCTTAGAGGATATTGATATGCTTTTTTTAAAGCCAAATTTTAGGAATTCTTGTAGTTCCTTTTGGGTGAAAGGAATGTCGTTGTCTCGAGCTTCAAAATTTTGGCTGGATTCTCTCTCTGTGCCCCCATTTTATTCATCAATGAAATGCATGGTGACCATGCCCTTCATTTTCCTCAGTTTTTTTGGGGGCTAAATTAATCAGTCATGGCAAGCAGTTGAAAAAAAAAAAAAATCACATGTTTCTAAGGTCTTAGAATTCTAATGAAAATCTATCCATGGGGAGTTTTAGAGCAACGTAAATGTTATGAATGAATGAATTTCTCATTGACTTTGACTTGGCAGAATGAGTTTACTTATTTCTCTCGCCAGTTTTGTTCAACATGCAAAAATGTCCTAAGGAAGCATTTAAGTGTTTGCTGCTTTTGAGTCCTTTTTTTTTATCCTTTTGAAGGAACAATTTCATAAAATTTTGGGTGAAGCAAGTGTATCGGATAATCCTTCTACACTGAGCCTTCCTATTGAAGGCTACCTTTGCTGTTGATACAAGCTTTTCCAAAATAGGTGCAGGAAAATGCTAACCATGAAAACTCATCCTGCTATTTAAGTTCAGCTCAGATAATCCTTCTACACTGACCCTCCCTATTTAAGGATAACTTTGCTGTTAATACAAGCTTTTCCAAATCTTTCATGTATTTTTCATTCATTTTGATATGCTTCTCCCTTCATTTACACTTGTTACTTTCTTCCTTCTGAGACTCTTTTAGGAATTTGAGCACCTTTGCTTACCAATGCTCCTTGGATCTTCATTGCAAATGTGTGTGACATTTTAACAGGTTATTCCTCACTTTCTACTTATCAAGAGGTTTTTCAGACGTGTTAAGACTAGTTATCTTGTTTTTAACTGGTAATATTAGAGACATCTCGGGTAAGGGGGTCATGTTAATGCATATCTGACCAACTATACCTGCACTTGGCACCTTCCTCTGACATACTTGCTTCGACATGACACAGCTTGGGTATGGGTATGGGATGTGAGTCAAAAATGTTACAGGAACTCTTAGGCACAGCTTGGCTATGGATATGGGATATGAGTCCAAAATGTCACAGGAACTCTTGGATGTGGTACTCTAAGAGATTGGGAAATGAATATGTAGAAGGAAGAGAAAGGAATTGGAGTTTTCGAAGAAATGAGAGAGGATTGGGGAAGGGAGTGATGGTACCTACTTGGGATAAGGCAACCAATCTTGAGGAGGTTGGCATGAAGAGATTGGCTGGGGATGGAGGAATTCAGGGCTAGTTTGAACTTTGCTTGTTAGCCAGCCTGGGCTCCATACTTGGTTTATTCAAGTGGAAGGCATTTTATGGATGGCTGAAATCCCATAAGTCGAATGACAATTGGTTCCTGGTTTTCTTGCCATTTAGCAATCAAAGCTTGTTGGGCAGAATTTTTATTCTTCATCCTTGGTTCAGAAGGTTGTATAATCCTAATCCTTCATCTGTATAAAACATGGCTCAAGTGTGTATAAAACAAGTATAAATGTAAACATAACATGCATAAACATGTGTATAATAAGGCGCAAGTGTGTATGGAGTGCAGATCAGGGACTAAAAGTGGAACAAACCTGGGCAAGGCCATTGCTGTAATTACTAAGACCGTACCTAATTTTGTGAACCTATCACCTCATATACATGGAATAAGATCAGACTTCTTGGTTCATGCTCTAATTTTGCTTATATAGGCACCAAATAAAGACCATTGTAGAAAGTTATATTAGCAATACTGGCTTTAATAATCACAATAACAATGACAAATTATTATTTTTATTTTCCTCAACCCAATATTTGTTTCTATCTGTGTTGAACTCGTTTTTTTTCTGAATTTGTAACAAGTTAATTTGACATCTAGTTTTAGTTTATAACTATGGTTTCTAAACTTAGTGGGATGTCTTGAGGGATAATGGAACGAGGTACAGCCTCAATTGTTGGGAAGGGACTATTCCTCAATCATCCCGACATCCTAATTGGCATGTCTTAGGAATCCTCAATCCTAAGTGCTAGGATGTGGTAGGAAGATGGTGTGTCCTGCTTCATGAAAAATGGAGACAACCCCATGTCGACAGCTTTTTGCTAACAACAATTGAAACTAGTTCAAAACAAAGTGAAATGTCAAAACCATTTTCATTTAAGGCCCAGGATCAAAATTCTTTTTTTTTCTTTGTTGGATGATTATGATGGTGACAAATCTAAAAGCACATAAACATAGCCATAACATCTAGCTTTATCTCGACGAATTGGAATCTTTTATAGATCCTCCATTAAAAATTCCTATATAGGCATTTGATATCATTTCAAGGTTTTTGTATATTTTTTTCCCATTGTTCCATTTTACCTTAGGTTTTTCTTTGCTATGTTCTTTAACACAAATTAAAGTACCTTTACTTATTGCAGCCCTCCATAAGTCTTTATCGTGCAGGTCCATACCATCTCAATTGAATATCCATGACTTCATCCTTTATTTCTGTAATTTCAACATCTATTTTAGTATGCTAATTTGTCCTTGTGTCATTTCAAATTTTACCATGTATCCATCTTAGCATTCTCATTTTTGTGATATCAACTTGTTTTCCTAGATCCTTTTTAATGCCCAACATTCTAAACTCTAAACTAAATAAAATTGCAAGCCTTATTGTTATTCTATAAAATTTTAGTTCAAGTCATCATGGTATGCATTGATTACACAATACCCCAAAAGTGCATCTCCATTAATCTAAACAGCTTTAATCCTATATATATAATCTTCATTCATCTTTCTAGCGTTTTGTGGAGTAGATCTCAAAAAATGGGACCTATCACTTTGTGGTATATCTTGTCCAATCTTAATTGGAACCTTTTTTTTCCCCCATTTTACCTAAACTGATTTCATGTACTTTGTTCATGTTCTGTTGGTTTCTATGCCCTTACCAACTAAAGCTTTCATCCATAAATCAATTTTAGCATTTAGTCTATTTTTTTGTGCTGTGGATTCATGTAGCCGACCCCATGTAGTTGGGAAAAGGCTTAGATGAGTTGAGTTGAGTCTATTTTTTTGTGCTATCATGAAAAATTGACAATTATGCTCACATTTTGAAATTTTGGACACTGCATGACTCTTTTTTATTCCCCTTTTTGTGTATGCAGGATAGTTTAAGGCAGTCTAGTTGATGACTACTAAGAAACTGCCATTCTTCTGTTGATGTATGGACGATGGTTTAAGACAGTCTAGTTGATGACTACTGAGAAACTGCCATTCTTCTCAATAAAGAATAACATAGTCACAACTATTTCATTTAAGTAGATGACACATTTCAAACGAGCAAAGCTTCGATAAGTGATCAAGCTTGGCTTGTTAGACATTGAGAGGCTTAGGCTTGGCTTGTGGTTTGCTTATTCACTTATATGATCCCAGCTCGAGCTTGAGCTTGAATCAAGTTTGTGCTGTGTCGCTTAACAACCAAGCTCAATTTGAAGGATTGTTTGGCAATGAGCTCAAAATAAGCTTGGTTCAGCAAAAGAGCTTGATCTAGCTCGATTCAATAATTGAACCCAATTTCAAGCTCAGTTTGGCTAAAATTGGTAAAGGAGGAAAAGATTGTTCATTTGTCATTTATTATCTTTGATATCTATACTAACTTGGGAAGACCTGGGCATATCTGTTTATTGTTTTACTCTTTTCAAAATAAATACAGAGTTAGAAAGCACCACTCTCTACTGCGCCAACCAGAAATACATGGAAAAGTGTGCTAATTACTGTTAATAGTGAAAATTTTCTTGGCCAATTCCAAATTTTCCAAATGTTCTTGCCTGTGTTCATGTCTTTTTTCTTTTATAATAACAAAAGACTGATTTCAATTGCAGTAACCTTTTTTTCCTTACCACACTCTTGATCATGATTTTCAAGATGAGAATTCCTTTCCATACAAACATATATGCATATATGCAAATAAGTAAAATGGATTATTAAATTGTTGTTCCGACAGCTATTAAACTGGCTATGTATTGTCTGCAAGATTATACAATGAGTTGTTGCAAGTTTTGGTTGTTTATTCTTTAGCATCCGAATTTCATAAATATGTTCATGTCCATTTTTAACCCTAGAAAAATTTGTCACTCTTTTTCCTGCTAGTTTTGTAAAACAGGCACATAGCCCAGATTTTCCAAATTCTGCACATGAAACAATTGGATAATTTTCGAATTTTGCAGTTTTGTTTTGATTCTTTTTAATATAATATCATTTCCAATTTAGGCATTTTATCATGCTTCATAAATGTAATTTTATTGATCACTTCAATAATTTACTGATATTTATCTTTATGGTAAATAATATGTGGCTTTGTTGAAATAACTCTTATAACTTAGTATGAATATGCTCTCTAGGATAATGACCATCGCTAAACTCACGGAAGTAAAACCGAGCAGCTGCTGCTTTAACTCATGATTTATGCATAGAAAGATACTACCATTTTGAGTTGGCAAAATGACATCTAGATGTGGTGAATGCAAAGAAATGTGCATGGCCAATGCTGCAGTTGCTGATTATGATCTATCAACTGAAACTGTGGATCCTGAACAGAATGTCAAGACAAAGAAAGTCACCTTTGCATTGGGAGTCAAGCCAAGAGTGCTTTCAACCAAAGGTGTGCTTGATCTATTCCAGTGTCCTGTTTGCTCAAACTCGATGTACCCCCCCATTGTTCAGGTATCAGATCTACTTGCTCTTTGTTGTAATCTCAAATTTGAAGATATATATGTTGTCTCAAGCTGTTATGTTTCAACAGCTTCTTACACCCACACACATCATTATTAAACCCAAATAAGTGATGAAGAGTTAAAGATAGATATAAATTGCACATGCATGTATTAACTTTCTATGATGGGTAGTCTAGCTATTTATTTAGTTAGAAGTAAGAACATATAAAGGAATTTTAAAGAGTGATAAGTAATAACCGGGCCCATACAGTTCATGTTTATCTTGTCATGGCTAGATTAGTGGCAAAGAACAGTGAAAGACCAGGCTAATACTCCCATCTCAAATTTACGGATGCTTCACCCCATATGGACTGTGTCATAGTACAGGTCTAATTATGGGTTTATAAGAACGGATTCTACTAACTGGTTTTAATATCTACGTTTGTTGTGTATCTATGAAATTGTTTTCAAAAGGTACCGCCATACTCTCATATCTGTAGGGATGAGATATTGCTAATGGCAAATGGAATATAGTTCACATCAATGGATGGGCTAAGAAGAAAAGCAATGGCTTTATTATATTAAATGGTTGCTGTTGCTGGACGGTACATAGTCACAAATTTCAGCACCTTTTGAGGAACATATAACTGCATAAACAGTTGCTCCACAATTTGAGAAACATCAGAGAATATAATGGTTTTAGTTTTCTTAATTAAATATCATTAATCTTTTGTTCTACTTTCCTTTAGAGGGTTTGATTTATATCAGAACTTATCTAAGGATCCCATGGTACTTAGGTGTGACAATTTGTGTTACCATGTCATGTCGAAGTTGGGGTATAACACTATATGGATCGATACGAATATGACACAATTAATTAATTGTCAAAAATCTCATCACGGACATGACTTGATTATTAAATAGGTAATACAACATGACACGCGTGATCCATTTCATAAACAGATTGTGTTGGATTGATATGACATAACTCACTTAAGATGAATAAATACGACTCACTTAAGAACTTATTTAATATGAATAGATATAAGCTACTTGATATTAGCTTGTTGCTTCATATTTTAATATAAAACATATACTTTCCAATAGAATGCTTAACCACATTAAAAAGTCATCGTAACATTAAATAATTTAAACCAAACAATTTAAGTTTCATCATCTTTAAGAAATTCAATTGCATAAACAAATGAAAATATAGCCAACTTTAAAATTATCAGATCATAACTTTGTTATTTTCAAATTGACTGATCAATATGTGACACAACATGGTTTTTCATATTATAATCATGTTGATATGATTATGACACAAACCTACTTAAGGTCAATTCAAACCCATTTATTTCATGTTGGGTTGGAGTTGTATCTACGTGTCATATCCAGTTTTGCCACCTCTAATGGTACTCATAAACAACATTAAGTCCAAATAGATGACAGATAAATATGATAATACCCTTCCATTAATTTAAGGTTTGGGTTAGTAGAATATGACAGTGGAGCGATTACCGTTGCTGGTTTATCATGAATGGAATGGGAAAGAAGGGAAGGATATTTACTGTTTTGTCTAAGTTTACCCCAATAAAGGACTGAATGTTAAAACCGATGATGTGGAGTGAGAAGGAGATCATGAGGTGAAGGAGAGTTGTACCTTTATGAACATAGGGCTAGTGGGCAAAGTTGGGCACTCTTGAGGGTATTGTTAAAGCTTGCTTATTTTCTTAAAATTAAATCCCTTCATGGTCGTTGGTACAAGGGAGAACTTATATTTTGAATTTAATGGATGGATAAAGTCCATTCTATAGTCACAGTCAAGCATCTGCATTCATCTGACCAGGTTGGCAATAAAACAGACCTACATCAACTAAGAATTTCCACAAATAAAGAAATTGAATTTGCTATTTCTTTGTCCATTACAATCTGGTCCTTTAATTATCTTGTATCTTCAGCAAGGGTCTATTCGGTTTCCTATGACTGGAAAGTTCACCGCAGTTCGACTTTCTGTTATGGATATATATAATTTCTGGTGCAACAGCAGCTATGATGTGTAAATGTAACTGGGATCTTTGAATTCAAGTAATATGAAAGTTGTTGCAGCTGTGCTGTAGGCTCAGATGAGATTACCATTCATCATAGGAGCTGCACTAATTGTGCTTTTCATTTATTTGATCACCTTTTGGCTTGAGCTGGCAAAAGCATGGTTCACCATGAAATATATGTTTGAATTAGCTTGACCAAATTGAGCTGATTTGCTAACAATTGGCTTTGTTGCTTAGTACTTGGCAGTAATCTAGTTTCCCAGATTAATCTAGTCTTGACAAGTTGATTAGTACCTGGTGGTAATTAGTGCAGTTTGTTAGATGGGTTCAATTGTGTTAAATTTATCATCCATTATTCAATCATCGCAATCAATCATTTCTTCATGGCACTTTTTATTGATGGATAAATATCCATTCACATTGACATTGATGTACATAGAAATGAAAAATTCATCTAGACATTTGTATCTAGAATATGCATGGCTCAGAGTGTTGGGCAATAAAGTACATAAAATAAGTTGAATGTAGCTGAAATGAAAATCCTAAGAGGATGTATGGTAAAAGTAGAAAGGATGTTTTGAAAAATGAATATATTAAAGGAGCTGTAGGAATAGCTCAAATTAAAGATAGTAATAAAAAATCGATCAAGATGGTATGGTCATATACAGCAAAGATTTAAGAAGGCTCCTATGAAAACAAGGTAGTTTAGTTTGTCTTGATGGTAGTTAGAGGAGCAGAAGACCTAAGATAAAACGGATGCAGGCTGTGATGAAGGGCATGAAAAGCTTGAAATAACATCAGAGGTGGGCTTGAATAAGAATACTTGGTAAATGAGAATCTATAAAACCGGCACTAAGTTACTAGGAAAAGTCTTGATGGTTATGATTTGGATGATGAGTTGTATCTAGACTATAAGTGTAGCTTTTGGGAAATCAAAAACCAGCAGAAGTAACATAGCAGATATATAATTATAACTAATAGTCAGTGAACAAATATCATTTGGATGGCATGGCCTAACTGTTCATTTTCCACAATGTTTATGATATAGACTAATCATAGTTTATCCACAATGCCAGAAATTATTTAGAATGACATGGCCTAACTGTTCATTTTCTTTATTGCAGTGCCCTAACGGCCACACCCTTTGTTCAAAGTGCAAGTACAGAGCAAACAATCGGTGCCCGTCTTGCTGTCGGGAGATTAACAATATACGGTGCTTAGCTTTGGAGAAGATAGCACAATCATTGGATTTCCCCTGTAGCTACCAGTCTCAAGGTTGCCATGAAATCTTCCCCTACTACGACAAGCTCAGACACGAGCATCAGTGCAGATTCCGTCCATATAACTGCCCTTATGCTGGATCTGAGTGCTCTGTCACTGGTGATATCTCAGCCCTTGTAGCTCATCTCACAAATGATCACAAGGTTGACATGCATGTAGGGTGCACCTTCAATCATCGATACGTTAAATCCAACCCAATTGAGGTTGAAAATGCAACATGGATGCTCACGGTAAGTTGCATGCAGTGACTGTTGGCAGTTCCATCACATTTGTTCTAACACAGTCAATATCTCTGTTTGATTTTTGAAAATGATGTTATGGCGACAATATAAAAGGCTTCCAGAATTTTACAAATTTATTTATCCTTATATTTTAACTCTATAACATCTCAAATAGCTGGTCAAGTTATTTTGGCCATTAATTGATGAAATAGGAATTTATTAATATCGATTCGTATTATTTTATATTCGTCATCTTACTGAGATATCTTCAACAAAAAAATTGAAGAATGATGAGCATCCTCAGTTCTCTTTTTATGGGTTTGTGATTCTGCATTATCCTCATGCAAATTCATATGAATTATAAACAGTCATTTTTTTTTAAATTTTTTTGGAGGAATACTTTTCTGACACTTTATCCTGTTTGTATGTGGTTATGACCACAGCCACATTTTTATTTTCTTACTCTAAATTAAATATTTTATGAGGCTCGATTTTCAGCTGGCATCTGAAGATTGGGATTATTTCTTCGGTTCACCCTAAGCTTATGTTATGAATTATAATTTCGTTTCTTTTTCCATTCATTTTTTGATACAAACAAGGACCATCCAATGGAAGAGGAAGAGCGGTTTTGATCAGTGTTGCATCAGCGTGGATATCATTGTTGGGTTCTGGGGTGTACTGGGTGTCATATTTGGGAAGGGTAAGAATGGGATAGAATCATGGGTGTCCACTTTGAAGAATTTTTCTTCCTATGATCCAAACCCCAGATATTGTTATAAGAGATCGTCTTATTGTTAATTTCTTATACACACTGGGGCAGTTATCGGTCGTGCTTTATGGTGCCTCTAAAGACACACTGCTGCACTGGCATATAAGATAGATGTGAAGAAAGTTTGGCCATGGTACCTTGTTTTCTACTAGGCATCATTCTTTTGTTCAGAAAGGGCAATAGTATTGTATTTATGTTACTTCTGCATGTTCTTTTAGGTTAATTTGCTTCATTTTTTTACATTGCTGAATACCTGAATCAGCAAGGGGCTTTATGATCTGTGTGACATCTCCTTCATGAGTGAGATCTGCCTCACAAATTTAAGCTCTGGGCCAACTGTATTGCTAATTAGGATACAAAATTATTAGCTTGTCCCCTTACAAGCTGAATTTTCAACACTAGACTTGAATTCTTGAAACTTCTACATTGTAAATCCCAATGTCTATTTGAATTCTTGAAACCATGGCTTCATCGCTTGTGCAGGTCTTCGGTTGTTTTGACAAGCATTTCTGCTTGCACTTTGAAGCCTTCCATCTGGGGACTGAGCCTGTTTACATGGCATTCCTGCGGTTCATGGGAGAAGAGGAAGAGGCAAAGGACTTCAGTTATAGCTTAGAGGTTGGTGCTAATCGCAGGAAACTTTTGTGGCAGGGAGTCCCAAGAAGCATTCGTGATAGCAACAGAAGGGTCCGTGATAGCAACGATGGGCTGCTCGTCCCTAGGAATCTGGCACTCTTCTTCTCTGGTGGTGATCAACAGGAGCTGAAGCTGAGAATAATGGGCAAAATATGGAAAGAACCTTAAGAAGGACTTTTTGTAGTGAAGTAGAAAACAATTACACTTGCTATGGGAAACTATGAAGTGAATATTTACCCTTCTAAATTAACTTTTACTTCTGTGAACTTGAAACAATTACTCAAATGTGTTGACCATTATAAGGAAGCTGATAAGGTTGTACAGTTTTGTCTTTTCCTTTGCATGTGAAGTGTTTCTTGAATGCCCTCAGCAAGGTGCTGATACTGCCCTTTGTTGCAATGGCAGTTCCTTCTCAATCCTTCAATATTTAGTACTCTGGTTTTATATTGAATAAATTATCTTATCTTTTTGATTTTTGTTTTCCATCAGGAGAAGGCAATCCCTTGACATGGACTCGATGATGATCATCCTGCCTGAGGTTGCCATACCATTCTATCTGGATAATCTGCTCTGCATGCATCTTTGATTTTACATGAAGTCTTGGTGGAGGAATTTGGCATCCATGGAATCATGGATTCATTCGTTTGGCTCGATTCTCAAACAATTTATCCTCAAGTGACTACTTTATAGATGACAAAAAAAAGGGATTAGTTTCTCCTTGCGAGGATGGCAACAGGAGAACCAGAGCGCAATATTAAGTAAATAAACATGGAACTCTAATTCCCACACAATATCACTTTCAGTAGAAATTACTCTTTCAACAAGTCAGTCTGTACCTTGATTTGCCTTTAATAAATATGCGAACCCTTAAAAAAAAAAACTAAGAGACGATGTTCCCAATTGCATTTGAGTCCAAGGAGACCCTACTGCTATTAAAAAATTGAGAGTCTATTTGAAACCAATTTTGATGGAAATGAAATTAGAATTCTATAGTTTTAATTATTTTTATTAGAATTAAAATTTCAATGCTTACGTTTCGAATAAAATATAAACTATAATTAAATTCTAATATTTTCATTTGGAATCAAGATGAAAATGAAATTCATAAAATGATTTTTCTAAATTATCCTTAATATAATAAAAAAAATTAATTTCGAAAGATAAATTTTTTTAAAAATAAAGAATTTAGGTTTGATGATTTATGATGATAAATATAGATAAGAGCAATTATGTAACAAGATTTATAAGAAAATGAAGCCATTTTTTATATCTAAGAAAAAGATAACATAACTATAAGAAACAGAGCATTAGAGATCTAAATTTTAGCAAATATTGATAACTTGAGTCGAGATGATGGGCATGGCAACGATGGACTTGAGATTGAGAGCATGAGAGATGAGAAGAGCATATGAAATCAAAGTATTTTGGACAAGGTTTTTTTTTTTTTCTTCCTTTGGCAGGAGGTGGTATTGTTTTAGTTTGATTGGTATTTTAAGGAATAAAAAATATTTTATTGTGGATCTTATGAAATTTCCATTCAATTGCCTGACAAGTCCAATCATTTTTTATAGGATTTCTATTCCAAAATGTTGAAGAATTTGAAATTTTAATTATATAATTTTATTTGTGGATGTGCAATTTGAAGCTTTATTATGCCAATGATCAATAATTAAGTGGTAAGTTCTTATGGCGCGATAATTAATTTTATCTTTATAATTTTATTTTCCCTAGTGAGGAAGGTATCTTCCTTTTTTTTTTTCAAGAATTATGAATAAAAAATTATTTGGGCTCTGATCAAAGCCACCTACGTAATTGTCTAATTTACTATTTTGATGATGAATTATGAATTAGTACAAGCTAATCATTTTTATGATGCAATTTTGATCAATGCACATACAAAATTATGCTTGCTTCATTATTCTTTTTTGTAAAATATCTAAGCCTAATTTGTCCTCTTTCTTTTTATCCTTAGATGCAGGTTCCATGTTTTATATGAAAGAACACCACACGATCCTTTGCATGAATAATATTTTAATATTCTATCTCATATTTTAAGATGGAGATGGATCGATGTGGAAAGATATTTATGAACCCGATCCGTTTCATTGCAAAAGATTTCTGATGATGCCAAGTCACCTTCTTCAAACGCCGGAAAGACGGATCCTTCTCCTTGGACCACTACAAGAAAAGTTTCTGGAGACCGATTGTTCCGGTGGGGACCCTCCGACGCTCAAGTCAGTCACTTGGGATCAGACAAGAATCGCTCAGCGGAAAGGAGCTGAGACAGTTAGGGTTTTGCTAGAAGGAAGAAAGCTAGAAAACCAGAGTTCGGATCCCTACTTACAGCGCGGGCGTGTGTTTTTATACATGTCCGAATATCCCATCATACTGTTCCGGAAGATTGCCGCTGTACCATCACTGTGCGCGCCGGAGGTGTCCCGCGATACCTGTCAACATGATGTTACACGTGTCTAACAGCCGCGGTTGTATTTGGTGCGCGCCGTTGCTTGACACGACCGCGCACAGTGCAAGTGGTAGTGAGTCGTACTCCGTAATGGGACACAGTCATGCATAGTAACATGCAGTGCATCATACGCCATTATGAGGCATGGCCGCAAGCAGCCACGGGCACACGGAAAGTCACATGGGCGCGTCAGGTGGTCCGGAGCTGTCATTTGGTTCGAAGGCCGGTCCGCGTGCTAACTGTTGATGATACCCGCGCACCCCGAGACCGGAGGGGGGTCTCGGGATCGAGATACGATGATCCCACCCCGAGACTGGAGGGGGTCCCGTTTACCTCGTTCCATTGGAACCGGTGCAGGAGGCCATCGCTGGAGGCCGTCGCTGGAGGCCGGCACTGGAGGCCGGAGCCAAAGGCCATCGCAGGAGGCCGGAGCCAAAGGCCGTCGCTGGAGGCCGGCATTGGAAGCCGAAGACAAAGGCCGTCGCTACAGGCCAGCGCTAGAGGCCGGCGCTAGAGGCCGAAGCCAAAGGCCGTCGCTGGAGGCCGGAGCCAAAGGCCGTCGCTGGAAGCCGGAGACAAAGGCCATCGCTGGAGGCCAGCGCTGGAGGCCGGAGATGAGATAATGCTGATGCACCCCGAGACCGGGGGGATCTCGGGGTTGAGATATGATGATCCCACCTCGAGACCAGAAGGGGTCTCGGGGATGAGATAATGTTGATGCACCCCGAGACCGGGGGGGTCTCGGGGTTGAGATATGATGATCCCACCCCGAGACCAGGAGGGGTCTTGGGGATGAGATAATGTTGGTGCACCCCGAGACCGGGGGGGGGTCTTGGGGTTGAGATATGATGATCCCACCCCGAGACCGGAAGGGGTCTCGGGGATGAGATAATGCTGGTGCACCCCGAGACCGGGGGGGTCTCGGGGTTGAGATATGATGATCCCACCCCGAGACCGGAAGGGGTCTCGGGGATGAGATAATGTTGGTGCACCCCGAGACCGGAAGGGGGTCTCGGGGTCAAGATATGATGATCCCATTCCGACCGGAAGGGGTCTCGGGGATGAGATAATGCTGGTGCACCCCGAGATCGGGGGGGGTCTCGGGGTTGAGATATGATGATCCCACCCCGAGACCGAAAGGGGTCTCGGGGATGAGATAATGCTGGTGCACCCCGAGACCAGGGGGGTCTCGGGGTTGAGATATGATGATCCCACCCCGAGACCGGAAGGGGTCTCGGGGATGAGATATGATGATCCCACCCCAAGACCGGAAGGGGTCTCGGGGATGAGATAATGCTGGTGCACCCCGAGACCGGGGGGGTCTCGGGGTTGAGATATGATGATCCCATCACGAGGCCGGAAGGGGTCTCGGGGATGGGATAATGCTGGTGCACCCCGAGACCGAGGCCGGAAGGGGTCTCGGGGATGGGATAATGCTGGTGCACCCCGAGACCGGGGGGAGGGTCTCGGGGTTGAGATATGATGATCCCATCCCGAGACCGGAAGGGGTCTCGGGGATGAGATAATGCTGGTGCACCCCGAGACCGGAGGGGGGTCTCGGGGTCGAGATATGTTGATCTCCATTAGCTGCTGTTACCTTTTATTCTAACGATGTTGGATCAGCCGTATCAGATGCCCCCTCACCCTGAGGCGAAGCGGGTCCCACTGATGAGGCGAAAGGGGTGTTCTCCACGTGGTTGATCCCTGTCCATATTTCTTATGCGGGCGGCCTAGGGAATGTGAGAAGGCGGTCGCCTCCATACACTATGCCCGCCACGATCGACCTCGAGAGAAAACCAGCCCTTCGAAGTCTGTGTGAAAAGCTGTATCATCATTACCTCTCATAGCGACGACATCAGCGGAGTCCCACCATTGGCCGAAGGCGTACCGCATCATGCTTCGGGCGTCCCTCGAGGTGAACCAGCCTATGGTGGGGGGCCATGTGGCTTTTGGTGTCGACGGGGGTCAGACTTTATCTGACCGGCGGGACTTTATGTGCCGTTGGATGTCGGGCTTTATTTGCCGACGGGTGTCGGGCTTTATTCATCGATGGGTGTCGGGCCTTATGCCTGGCTGGCCCAGGGTTTTAGGTGCCGACGGGTGTCGGACTTTATGCTTGGTTGGTGCAGGGCTTTGAGTGCCGATGGGTGTCGGGCTTTATGCCTGGCTGGCCCAGGGCTTTAGGTGCCGATGGGGTCGGGCTTTATGCCTGGCTGGCCTAGGGCTTTAGGTACCGATGGGCGTCGTGCTTCATGCCTGGCTGGCCCAGGGCTTTAGGTGCCGACGGGTGTCGGGCTTCATGCCTGGCTAGCCCAGGGCTTTAGGTGCCGACGGGTGTCGGGCTTTATGCCTGGCTAGCCCAGGGCTTTAGGTGCCGACGGGTGTCGGGCTTCATGCCTGGCTGGCCCAGGGCTTTAGATACCGATGGGTGTCGGGCTTCATGCCTGGCTGGCCTAGGGCTTTAGGTGCCGATGGGTGTCGGGCTTTATGCATGGCTGGTGCTGCAGGGCTTTAGGTGCCGATGGGTGTCGGGCTTCATGCCTAGCTGGCCCAGGGCTTTAGGTGCCGGCGGGTGTCGGGCTTCATTCCTGGCTGGCCCAGGGCTTTAGGTGCCGATGGGTGTCGGGCTTCATGCCTGGCTGGCCCAGGGCTTTAAGTGCCGACGGCTGTCGGGCTTTATGCCTGGCTGGCCCAGAGCTTTAGGTACCGACGGGTGTCGGGCTTTATGCCTGGCTGGCCCAGGGCTTTAGGTGCCGACAGGTGTCGGGCTTTATGCCTGGCTGGTACTGCAGGGCTTTAGGTGCCGACGGGTGTCGGGCTTTATGCCTGGCTAGCCTAGGGCTTTAGGTGCTGACGGGTGTCGGGCTTCATGCCTGGCTGGCCCAGGGCTTTAGGTGCCGACGGGTGTCGGGCTTCATGCCTGGCTGGCCCAGGGCTTTAGGTGCCGACGGGTGTCGGGCTTCATGCCTGGCTGGCCCAGGGCTTTAGGTGCCGACAGGCGTCGGGCTTCATGCCTGGCTGGTGCAGGGCTTTAGGTGCCGGCGGGTGTCGGGCTTCATGCCTGGCTGGCCCAGGGCTTTAGGTGCCGACGGGTGTCGGGCTTTATGCCTGGCTAGCCCAGGGCTTTAGGTGCCAACGGGTGTCGGGCTTCATGCCTGCTGGTGCAGGGCTTTAGGTGAAAAGATCTCAGGAGCTAAAATCAAAATTTGTTAATATAAAATGAGGGGTGAAAACCCAAGTGAATACAGGCATGATACTTGATGTGTGAGGAGGAATACATTACTGATAGTACCGGCAAAGGTTATCTGCATTCCATGTCCTAGGGAGTGGCTTCCCATCGAGCTCCTCAATCTTATAAGCTCCGTGGTGAAGTGTCTCGGCGATCCGATAAGGTCCTTCCCAATTTGGAGCTAGCTTGCCTCCCTCAGCTGGCTTCGAGACCTCAGCCCGTCGAAGGATCAGATCTCCTGGTAGGAAAGTCCTGGGGCGCACACGGGCGTTGTAATATTTAGCGGTCCGTTGCTGGTAGACCGCCATCCAAAGTCGCGCTCGGTCTCTTACTTCCTCCACCAGGTCAGGTTGGCTCGCAGCTGGTCTGGGTTGCCTTCCTCGCTGTATGATTCCACCCGAGGGCTCGGTGAGCCAACCTCCACCGGGATGACGGCTTCGGATCCAAAGACTAAGCTGAATGGTGTCTCGCCGGTGGGGGCTCGCGGCGTTGTGTGGTAGGCCCGTAGCACGTTGGGGAGCTCCTCCACCCATCCCTCCTTGTAGTCATCTAGCCGAGATCTCAGCCCCTGGAGAATGATCCAATTAGTCACCTTGGCCGCCCCGTTGGTGCTGCAGGCCTTGAACTGCCGCCGCCAAAGACTGGACTTGCGTGGCTAGGGCGGTGAATCGATCTTCCTGGAACTGCTGCAGAGGAGGCGCGGGAACTTCGAGCTGAGGAGCGGAAGGCCCAGCCTCCCGGGGGCGCAGCGGCTCTGGAATGCCAGCTGCGAGAGCCGGGGGGGCCTCCGCGGGCGGACCAGCCCCGCGGCGCTGCCCCCCAGCGCAACCGGCAGAAACTCCCTTCGTTCGGGTCGTCACCATGGCTTCAAGAGCTTGAAGAGAGGGAAAGTAGACAGCTGGTTCGATGTCTTTCTCTTTCTTTCCCCTTCCTGGCGCGCCAATCTGATGACGCCAAGTCACCTTCTTCAAACGTTGGGGAAGACGGACATCCTTCTCCTCGGACCCCTGCAAGAAAAGTCCCTGGAGACTGGTTGTTCCGGTGGGGACCCTCCGACGCTCAAGTCAGTTACTTGGGATCAGACAAGAACCGCTTAGTGGAAAGGAGCAGAGATAGTTAGGGTTTTGCTAGGAGGAAGAAAGCTAGAAAATCAGAGTTCGGATCCCTACTTACAGCGCGGGCATGTGTTTTTATACCTGTCAGAATATCCCATCCTACTGTTTCGGAAGATTGCCACCGTACCATAACTGTGCGCGCCAGAGGTGTCCCGCGATACATGTCAACATGAAGTTACACGTGTCTAACAGCCGCGGTTGTATTTGTTGCGCACCGTTGCTTGACGCGACCGCGCACAGTGCAAGTGGTAGTGAGTCGTACTCGTAACGGGACACAGTCATGCACAGTAACATGCAGTGCACCATACGCCATTATGAGGCATGGCCGCAAGCAGCCACGGGCGCACAGAAAGTCACGTGGCGCATCAGGTGGTCCGGAGCTGTCATTTGGTTCGAAGGCCGGTCCGCGTGCTAACTGTTGATGATACTCATGCACCCCGAGACCAGAGGGGGGTCTCGGGATCGAGATACGATGATCCTACCCTGAGACCGGAGGGGGTCCCGTTTACCTTGTTCCATTGGAACCGGCGCTGGAGGCCGGAGCCAAAGGCCGTCACTGGAGGCTGGAGACAAAGGCTGTCGCTGGAGAACGACGCTAGAGGCCAGAGCCAAAGGCCATCGCCGGAGGCCGGAGCCAAAGGCCGTCGCTGGAGGCTGGCGCTGGAGGCCGGAGACAAAGGCCAGAGACTGGAGGCCAGAGCCAAAGGCCGTCGCTGGAGGCTGGAGCCAAAGGCCGTCGCTGGAGGCCGGCGCTGGAGGCCGGAGCCAAAGGCCATCGCTGGAGGCCGGAGCCAAAGGCCGTCGCTGGAGGCCAGCGCTGGAGGCCATCGCTGGAGGCCGGCGCTCGAGGCCGGAGCCAAAGGCCGTCGCTGGAGGCCAGAGAGCCAAAGGCCGTCGCTGGAGGCCAGAGCAAAAGGCCGTCGCTGGAGGCCGGCACTGGAAGCCGGAGACAAAGGCCATCGCTGGAGGCTGGCGCTGGAGGCCGGAGACAAAGGCCGTCGCTGGAGGCTGGAGACAAAGGTCATCGCTGGAGGCCGGCACTGGAGGCCGAAGTCAAAGGCCGTCGCTGGAGGCCGGCGCCAAAGGCCATCGCTGGAGGCCGGCGCTGGAAGCCGGAGATAAAGGCCGTCGCTGAAGGCCAGCACTGGAGGCCGGCGCTGGAGGTTGGAGACAAAGGCCGTCGTTGGAGGCCGGCGCTGGAGGCCGGAGACAAAGGCCGTCGCTGGAGGCCGGCGCTGGAGGCCGGAGATGAGATAATGCTGATGCACCTCGAACCCGGGGGGGGTCTCGGGGTTGAGATATGATGATCCCACCCCGAGACCGGAAGGGGTCTCGGGGATGAGATAATGCTGATGCACCCCGAGACCGGGGGGGTCTCGGGGTTGAGATATGATGATCCCACCCCGAGACCAGGAGGGGTCTCGGGGATGAGATAATGTTGGTGCACCCCAAGACCGGGGGGGGGTCTCGGGGTTGAGATATGATGATCCCACCCCGAGACTGGAAGGGGTCTCGGGGATGAGATAATGCTGGTGCACCCCGAGACCGAAGGGGTCTCGGGGTTGAGATATGATGATCCCACCCCGAGACCGGAAGGGGGTCTCAGGATCGAGATATGATGATCCCACCCCGAGACCGAAAGGGATCTCGGGGATGAGATAATGCTGGTGCACCCCGAGACAGGGGGGGGAGTCTCGGGGTTATGATGATCCCACCCCGAGACCGGAAGGGGTCTCGGGGATGAGATAATGCTGGTGCACCCCGAGACCGGGGGGGGGGTCTCGGGGTTGAGATATGATGATCCCACCCCGAGAACGAAGGGGTCTCGGGGATGAGATAATGCTGGTGTACCCCGAGACCGGAGGGGGGTCTTGGGGTCGAGATATGTTGATTTCCGTTAGCTGCTGTTACCTTTTATTCTAACGATGTTGGATCAGCCGTATCAGATGCCCCTCACCCCTGAGGCGAAGTGGGTCCCACTGATGAGGCGAAAGGGGTGTTCTCCACGTGGCTGATCCCTGTCCACATTTCTTGTGCGGGCGGCCTGGGGAATGTGAGAAGGCGGCTGCCTCCGTACACTGTGCCCACCATGATCGACCTCGAGAGAAAACCAGCCCTTCGAAGTCTGTGTGAAAAGCTGTATCATCATTACCTCTCATAGCGGCGACATCAGCGGAGTCCCACCATTGGCCGAAGGCGTTCCGCATCATGCTCCAGGCGTCCCTCGAGGTGAACCAGCCTATGATGGGGGTCCATGTGGCTTTTGATGTCGACGGGGGTCGAACTTTATCTGACCGGCGGGACTTTATGTGCCGTTTGATGTCGGGCTTTATTCGCTGATGGTGTCGGGCTTTATTCGCCGACGGGTGTCAGGCCTTATGCCTGGCTGGCCCAGGGCTTTAGGTGCCGACGGGTGTCGGGCTTTATGCCTAGCTGGTGCAGGGCTTTGAGTGCCGACGGGTGTCGGGCTTTATGCCTGGCTGGCCCAGGGCTTTAGGTGCCGACGGGGTCGGGCTTTATTCCTGGCTGGCCCAGGGCTTTAGGTGCCGACGGGCGTCGTGCTTCATGCCTGGCTGGCCGAGGGCTTTAGGTGCCGATGGGTGTCGGGCTTCATGCCTGGCTGGCCTAGGGCTTTAGGTGCCGACGGGTGTTGGGCTTCATGCCTGGCTGGCCCAGGGCTTTAGGTACCGATGGGTGTCGGACTTTATGGCTGGCCCAGGGCTTTAGGTGCCGACGGGTGTCGGGCTTCATGCGTGGCTGGCCCAGGGCTTTAGGTGCCGATGGGTGTCGGGCTTTATGCCTGGCTGGTGCTGCAGGGCTTTAGGTGCCAATGGGTGTCGGGCTTCATGCCTGGCTGGCCCAGGGCTTTAGGTGCCGGCGGGTATCGGGCTTCATTCCTGGCTGGCCCAGGGCTTTAGGTGCCGATGGGTGTCAGGCTTCATGCCTGGCTGGCCCATGGCTTTAAGTGCCGACGGGTGTCGGGCTTTATGCCTCGCTGGCCCAGGGCTTTAGGTGCCGATGGGTGTCGGGCTTTATGCCTGGCTGGCCCAGGGCTTTAGGTGCTGGCGGGTGTCGAGCTTCATGCCTGGCTGGCCCAGGGCTTTAGGTATCGACGGGTGTCGGGCTTCATGCCTGGCTGGCCCAGGGCTTTAGGTGCCGACAGGTGTCGGGCTTCATGCCTGGCTGGCCCAGGGCTTTAGGTGCCGATGGGAGTCGGGCTTTATGCCTGGCTGGCCCAGGGCTTTAGGTGCCGACGGGCATCGGGCTTCATGCCTGGCTGGTGCAGGGCTTTATGTGCCGGCGGGTGTCGGGCTTCATGCCTGGCTGGCCCAGGGCTTTAGGTGCCGATGGGTGTCGGGCTTTATGCCTGGCTGGCCCAGGGCTTTTGGTGCCGACGGGTGTCGGGCTTTATGCCTGGCTGGCCTAGGGCTTTAGGTGCCAACGGGTGTCGGGCTTCATGCATGGCTGGTGCAGGGCTTTAGGTGAAAAGATCTCAGGAGTTAAAATCGAAATTTGTTAATATAAAATGAGGGGTGAAAACCCAAGTGAATACAGGCATGATACTTGATGTGAGAGGAGGAATACGTTACTGATAGTACCAGCAAAGGTTATCTGCATTCCATGTCCTAGGGAGTGGCTTCCCATCGAGCTCCTCAATCTTGTAAGCTCTGTGGTGAAGTGTCTCGGTGATCCGATAAGGTCCTTCCCAATTTGGAGCTAGCTTGCCTCCCTCTGCTGGCTTCGAGACCTCAGCCCGTCGAAGGATCAGGTCTCCTGGTAGGAAAGTCCTTCGGCGCACACGGGCGTTGTAATATTTAGCGGCCCATTGCCAGTAGACCACCATCCGAAGTCGCGCTCGGTCTCGCACTTCCTCCACCAGGTCGAGGTTGGCTCGCAGCTGGTCTGGGTTGCCTTCCTCGCTGTATGATTTCACCCGAGGGCTCGGTGAGCCAACCTCCACCGGGATGACGGCTTCGGATCTAAAGACTAAGCTGAATGGTGTCTCGCCGGTGGGGGCTCGCGGCGTTGTGTGGTAGGCCCGTAGCACGTTAGGGAGCTCCTCCACCCATCGCCCCTTGTAGTCATCTAGCCGAGATCTCAGCTCCTAGAGAATGATCCGATTAGTCACCTCGGCCGCCCGTTGGTGCTGCAGGCCCTGAACCGCTGCCGCCAAAGACTGGACTTGCGTGGCCATGGCGGTAAATCGATCTTCCTGGAACTGCTGCAGAGGAGGCACGGGGACTTCAAGCTGAGGAGCGAAAGGCCCAGCCTCCCGGGGGCGCAGCGGCTCCGGAATGCCAGCTGCGAGAGCCAGGGGGGCCTCCGCGGGCTGACCGGCCCCGCGACGCTGCCCCCCAGTGCAACCGGTAGAAACTCCCTTCGTTTGGGTCGTCACCATGGCTTCAAGAGCTTGAAGAGAGGGAAAGTAGACTGCTAGTTCGATGTCTTTCTCTTTCTTCCCCCTTCCTGGCGCGCCAATCTGATGATACCAAGTCACCTTCTTCAAATGCTAGGGAAGACGGACGTCCTTCTCCTCGGACCCCTACAAGAAAAGTCCCTGGAGACCGGTTGTTCTGGTGGGGACCCTCCGACGCTCAAGTCAGTCAGTTGGGATCAGACAAGAACCGCTCAGCGGAAAGGAGCTGAGATAGTTAGGGTTTTGCTAGGAGGAAGAAAGCTAGAAAACCAGAGTTCGGATCCCTACTTACAGCGCGGGTGTGTGTTTTTATACATGTCCGAATATCCCATCCTACTATTCCGGAAGATTGCCACCGTACCATCACTGTGCGCGCCGGAGGTGTCCCGCGATACCTGTCAACATGATGTTACACATATCTAACAGCCACGGTTGTATTTGGTGCACACCGTTGCTTGACGCGACTGCGCACAGTGCAAGTGGTAGTGAGTCGTACTCCGTAACGGGACACAGTCATGCATAGTAACATGCAGTGCACCATACGCCGTTATGAGGCATGGCAGTAAGCAGCCATGGGCGCACGGAAAGTCACGTGGGCGCGTCAGGTGGTCCGGAGCTGTCATTTGGTTCGAAGGCCGGTCCGCGTGCTAACTGTTGATGATACCCGCGTACCTCGAGACCGGAGGGGGGTCTCGGGATTGAGATATGATGATCCCACCCCGAGACCGGAGGGGATCCTATTTACCTCATTCCGTTGGAACCGGCGCTGGAGGCCGTCGCTGGAGGCCGGAGCCAAAGGTCATCGCTGGAGGCCGGAGCCAAAGGCCGTCGCCGGAGGCCGGAGCCAAAGGCCGTCGCTAGAGGCCGGAGCCAAAGGCCGTCGCCGGAGGCCGGCATTGGAGGCCGGAGCCAAAGGCCGTCCCTGGAGGCCAGCGCTGGAGGCCGTCGCTGGAGGCCGGCACTGGAGGCCGGAGACAAAGGCCGTCGCTAAAGGTCGGCGCTGGAGGCCGGAGCCAAAGGCCGTCGCTGGAGGCCGGAGACAAAGGCCGTCGCTGGAGGCCGGCGCTGGAAGCCGGAGACAAAGGCCGTCGCTGGAGGCCAGCGTTGTAGGCCGGCGCTGGAGGCCGGAGACAAAGGTCATCGCTAGAGGCCGGAGACAAAGGCCGTCGCTGAAGGCCAGCGCTGGAGGCCGGAGACAAAGGCCGTCGCTGGAGGCCGGCGCTGGAGGCCGGAGCCAAAGGCCGTCGCTCGAGGCTGGCGCTGGAAGCCGGAGACAAAGGCCGTCGCTGGAGACCGGCGCTGGAGGCCGGAGCCAAAGGCCGTCGCTGAAGGCCGGCGCTGAAGGCCGGAGCCAAAGGCCGTCGCTGGAGGCCGGAGACAAAGGCCGTCGTTGGAGGCCGGCGCTGGAAGCCGGACACAAAGGCCGTCGCTGAAGGCCAGCGTTGTAGGCCGGCGCTGAAGGCCGGAGACAAAGGCCGTCGCTGAAGGCCGGCGCTGGAGGCCGGAGACAAAGGCCGTCGCTGGAGGCCGTCGCTGGAGGCCGGCGCTGGAGGCCAGCGCTGAAGGCCGGCGCTGGAGGCCGGAGACAAAGGCCGTCGCTGAAGGCCGGCGCTGGAGGCCGGAGACAAAGGCCGTCGCTGGAGGCCGGCGTTGGAGGCCGGAGCCAAAGGACGTCGCTCGAGGCTGGCGCTGGAAGCCGAAGACAAAGGCCGTCGCTGAAGGCCAGCGCTGGAGACCGGCGCTGGAGGCCGGAGACAAAGGCCGTCGCTGGAGGCCAGCGCTGGAGGCCGGAGATGAGATAATGCTGATGCACCCTAAGACCGGGGGGGGTCTCGGGGTTAAGATATGATGATCCCACCCCGAGACCGGAAGGGGTCTCGGGGATGAGATAATGCTGATGCACCCCGAGACCGGGGGGTCTCGGGGTTTAGATATGATGATCCCACCCCGAGACCGGAAGGGGTCTCGGGGATGAGATAATGTTGGTGCACCCCGAGACCGGGGGGGTCTCGGGGTTGAGATATGATGATCCCATCCCGAGACCGGAAGGGGTCTCGGGGATGAGATAATGCTGGTGCACCCCGGACCGGGGGGGTCTCGAGGTTGAGATATGATGATCCCATCCCGAGACCGGAAGGGGGTCTCGGGGTTGAGATATGATGATCCTACCCCGAGACCGGAAGGGGTCTCGGGGATGAGATAATGCTGGTGCACCCCGAGACCGAGGGGGTCTCGGGGTTGAGATATGGTGATCCCACCCCGAGACCGGAAGGGGTCTCGGGGATGAGATAATGCTGGTGCACCCCGAGACCGAGGGGGGTCTCGGGGTTGAGATATGATGATCCCACCCCGAGACCGGAAGGGGTCTTGGGGATGAGATAATGCTGGTGCACCCCGAGACCGGGGGGTCTCGGGGTTGAGATATGATGATCCCACCCCGAGACCGGAAGAGGTCTCGAGGATGAGATAATGCTGGTGCACCCCGAGACCGAGGGGGTCTCGGGGTTGAGATATGATGATCCCATCCCGAGGGTGGAAGGGGTCTCGGGGATGGGATAATGCTGGTGCACCCCGAGATCGGGGGGGGGTCTCGGGGTTGAGATATGATGATCCCACCCCGAGACCGGAAATGGTATCGGGGATGAGATAATGCTGGTGTACCCCGAGACCGGAGGGGAGTTTCGGGGTCAAGATATGTTGATCTCCGTTAGCTATTGTTATCTTTTATTCTAACGACGTTGGATCAGCCGTATCAATTTCAATACTTTTTTTATCCATTTGAGTAAGGTCCCACCCCCAATCTACTCCTCCTTCCCTCTCAAATAAACATGGACATAGAGAGAAGTTTTGCCACTCATTCATCAATTTTTTTTTGGATACAGGCTATTATTATTTATTTATTTGTTGAAGAATAAAGACATGTATATGTAACAATATATTTTTAAAAGATTATACAATATTTATTCATGTAAACAGTGTAACGTTTTAAAATTCAACCTATATGGCAACAATTCTAAAGAGGTAACTAAACAACACATTGAGCTAATGGTCAAAATTAACAGCCAACTGTTGAATTGATTGACAAAGAAGGGCATCTTACCTGATATTGGCTTGCAATTTTTTCATGATGAATTTTCAAATACTAACGAGAACCTTAGCTTGCTCTAATGTTTATATTCTCTGCTTAATAACTTGAGACTTCTAGATTTGAATCTTGGATGGTGCATTCCTAAGTTTTCGAAGCTACTTAATTACAGCTTCTCTGAAAGCTATTGTAAGTGGTACCGAAGCAAACATTTGGATTCATTGTTATAAATAATACTCGTATTTGATGATTTCATGCCTCGTTATGGACGTGTATTTCGGGCCTAAATCCATGGGCTCCACATATCTCAAGACCAAGAGCAGGAAGCTCGATTAGAGAAATTGAGATGCAAAAGTTTGGGGTATGCAAGAAGACCGACTTAACAACCTCCAGAACATTGAATCGTGATTTTAGTTTGATTTAATTTTTTTTCTTTTCTGATTTAATTTTGATTTAAAAATTGTGAAAACGAAAAAAATTGACTCAATTACAGTTTGAGTTTCAAAAAATTAACGCAAATCAAATTAAACCACGTGTGTGTATATATTTACGCCATACAATTAAGGTACTACATATGTGAATAATTAAATTATGTGAAAAATATTTTTTTCTTTCATTGCAAATAATTAAATTATCATTTGATTAAATAAAATTCGATATATAAATTGATGTCATGATTATTTAAAGGTCGGAAGTATCGACAAATAGATAAATCAAATCGAATTTTTTGATTCAACTCAGTTTATTGGAAGAAGCAATTCAGTTTTGATTTTAAATTTTTTTAAAACAAATTAATTTAATTTAATTTTAAAAACATCTTTAAATCAATCAAGACTGACCATGAACATACTAGAAGATGATAAAGCAAGCCTATAAGTACCAACATTAGTTTTCATTGATTATTTTATTAGAATGAAGCTTGGTTTTTCACCTAGCAAATAGGAGTCAACGTCTTATTGTCTCAATCAATGTTTAAAAATTGGGTCGAATAATTAATCGGTTTAACATTTCGATCACGAGTTAATCGGTTTGATCGGATGAACTGATTTGATCGGATTGAATCGGATAATATTATAATTAAAATTTAATTTAATACTATAAAATAATAAAATATAAATATAATTTAAATAAAAATTTAAAAAATTTAAAAATTGATTTGAATCGATTGAAATTTGGTTGATTTAATAATTTTTTTAATTTTTATTAGATTATATAAAATTAATTTTAATAATAAAATTAAATTGGACTGATGTTTAATTTTTGATCGGAGTGATTTCATGAGATATAGACTCCTCCTATTTCAAGAGCCACATCTCAATTTGATCATTGAAATACAAGCAAACTATGTTAGGCTATAATAAAAAAGTTGTCATATTTTTTTATTTATAAAAAAGTTATTAATTAATTATTAGCGTAATGTATCGCATAAGATCTTACCCTCTTCGAAAGATGGTCCCCTGAGATCATTTGAGGTTTGAATGTGTTGCGGCCGAATCACGTGTGATGAACGTCGGGCAGTCTAGGATCACTGGGTGCAGAGAGATCACCGTCTTCCTTCTGGAGCCTGCAAAAAGTTCCGGGCCGGTAGTTCCGGCGGGGACCCTCCGACGCCCAAGTTAGTGAGTCGTCGAACAGGAATCTTAATTTTCTTATTCTAGTGGCAGTTTTTCTGAGAAAGAGAGAGTCCCCTCCTATGGAGCTCGGGTCCTTCATTTATACCTGTTGGGAATCCCGTATATCTTGGCCTGTTGGAACCGTCGAATCTGCTTCACCGAACGGTAAGTTGTTGGACTGATGCGGGATAGGGGGCTGCTTATAGCGGTAACTGTTGATCGGGCTGAGACCTGCCCGCGATTTGGGTAAACAGACTGTTCGGCAGTAGACCTTAAATCGCGGGGTCTGGCCACTGGTGCCAACGCATAGTGATCTTTTAGGGCCGACGCTGAGGGCCGACGCTGAGGGCCGACACTGAGGGCCGACGCTGAGGGCCAACGCTGAGGGCCGACGCTGAGGGCCGACGCTGGGGGCCGACGCTGGGGGCCGCTGGGGGCCGACGCTGAGGGCCGGCGCTGGGGGCCGATGCTGAGGGCCGGTGCTGGGGGCCGACGCTGAGGGCTGACGCTGGAAGCCGACGCTGGTGGCTTTGGGTTTCGTTGTCACATCATTGCTTTCGAAAGTGGTGCGGAAGATAATACCACCCGGGGAAACCGACAACCGTATCATATGCCCCCCCACCCCTGAGATTGGTGAGCGTTTACTTACTTGCGAAAGGGGGTGTGAATGTCTTCTAGGGGGCCGGTTTCCACGGTCATCTTGCTTTTGTTGGGATTAGGGAAGATTTTCCTCGGGCAGTGCTACGAAAAGGCGGACGACATCATTGCGGTAAGGTTAACACCCCCTTTTACATTGGTGGTCTTTTCAATCTTATCGCATCGGCGGGTCATCGAAACGCCTCCCAACTGAAGACGGACGCGTGGTTGAATCGGACGGTTTGAGGGTGTTCCGAGATGGTGTAATGATGGCGAGTTGCCCTTATCTTCCTATCTTCCCTCTTTCTTCCGCCATTGCCCTTTTTGAGTCCGTCTGCGTTTCCGTCTTCTGTTCGTTCTCCGCGCTTTGTCCCTGCTCGCGTTTTTCTTCTCAGGTCAGTCCTTATGGCTTCTTCTCCTTCTTGCTCTATTTCTGGTTCTTGGGGGGGGTCCCACCATTCTTCCCAGTCTGAGTCCCCGTCCCTCCAATGGTCCACTTCTTCTTCTGATCCTTCCCCCGAGCCCCGACCAGTCGGTCGTCCCTCCATTGGGAGTCGTCCGTCCAGTGGACAAACTTCCGTTAGAACCCGGCCGGCGGTTGCCGGCCCTTCTAGGGCTACCAAGGAGTCCCCGAAGGGACTGCGTCGACCATGTCTGCTCAGGACATTGTGAACTTAAGGGCTAGGTACGGCTTCCCTCCGGACCTTCACCTGTTTGTTCCTACCTCCAATGATAGGGCAACCTCCTTCCGTTCCGGTAGAGTTGCCCTGTACGAGGCCTTTTTTAAGGCTGGGCTTAGGTTACCGATTCATCCCTTTATCCTTAATCTCCTGGATAGGTATTCCTTGACCCCGTCTCAACTGGTTCCCAATTCCTTCCGTACCGTAGTCGGGTTTTTGGTACTTTGCCATTTGCGGGGTATAGAGGCTAGCATTTCTTTGTTCCGCAGCTTCTATACCTTGCGCAAACAGTCGGGGTGGTGGTCTTTTACCCCTAGATCTAATAGGATCCTTAGGTTGTGCCTTCCTTCTTCCGTTAAGGGATGGAAGGATAAGTTCTTTTTCGCGGACATTAGCGGGGTCCGTGGAAGCTGGGGGGTACCCAATATCGATGCCAACAGGGATGCCTCCATCCTTCCACGGGACCAGATGGCATTTGGGCAGCTCCTAACTGTTGAGATTCCTAAGTGCAATAAGCTGATAGCCGAAGAGAACCTTCAGCGCGCCGGCTTAATTCCCTCGAGGGGTGAGCATCAGTCCACTTGCCTCCCTTCTCTGTTTTTCTCCCTTCTTCTTTTTTTTTTTTTTTTTTTTTTTTTTTTTTTTTAACTATCCCTTGCTTGCGTAGGGATGGCGCCGTCATTGCACAAGCTCAAGCAGGTGGCCGCTAAAAAGAGGAAGGCCACGGGGACTGTGTCCCCTGCTGAAGGGAGGGCTGCCACTAAGGTTCCCAGGAGGGCCGACGCTGGGAGGGTTAGTGGCAGAGAGACTGGCGCTGGGATGGCCGACACTGGAGGAGCTATGGCCGTGAAGCCCCCACGTGTCAAAGTCCCGAAGAAGGGCGGCCCCAAAAGGGCCGTCACTAAAGTAGTCAACGCCCCAGAATCCAAAGCAATGGGGCCCGTGTGCATAGGTGAGGCAATCCGACCCCGAGTCGAAGAACCCGTCCTGGAAGACGCGGTAAAGGCCAAGGCTGGCAAGGAGGTGGAGCAAAACCCGCCGGCCGAAGAATCTCCAGCCCCGGCTCCAATTATTTTACTTGATTTATCTCCTGAGGGGAAGATACCGTCTCCCGCGCCTACAGAGGCGGTTGAAGCTCCGGTGGCAACAGCAGCGACTCCCGCCGCTGTCTTGCCCCCAGCTGAAGCGCCTCTACCAGCTAAAGGGCCGGGGACGGCAGGTTCTGAGGCAGAATCAACTTCCGCGGGCCCGTCATCCAGGGAAGGGAGGACTATCGATCCTTCTTTCCAATCACTGCTGGCGAATCATAGCCGCTGGGCTACGCGTGTTATAGAGGAGGCTTCAGTGGAGGAGATGCAAGAATATCTCCAAAGTCGGAAGAGTGGGGCCTTCTTTCGTGAAGCTTCGGTGGCTCACCTCTGGGTGAGTTTTTGTGCCACTTATTGTTCTTTCCTTTTCCCTTTTTCCTGGATATCATATATATACACATTTTTTTTTTTTTTAGGCCTTGAACTCCCTGGTCGCCCTCAAAGACATCTGGACTTTGAGCGACACCGCCGTTGAGCAAGCACGGGAGGAGATGGTCTCCCTTCAAGCAAAAGCCGAAAAGTCGGCGATGGCCCTAGAGGACACCCGGGCTACCCTGATGGGCGAGGTAGAGGCTACTCGGCTTAGAGCCGAAAAAGCTGAATACGCACTTGAAGTTGCCCAGCGCCGTGCCGCCCATGAGCTGGACAACGCTCAGGTGGCGGAGGAGAAGCAAAAAGCGGCCGAGGAGAAGCTGACGGCGACCGAAGAGAAGCTGGTGGCGGCAGAGCAGGAGGTAAATGTTCTAAAGACTCGATTGAGTTATGCCTCTGCCGAGACTAATGCGGTTAAGGAAGCCACCCGCCAGCACATAATTAAAATTGCGGATCTGGAGGCGTTAGTGGCGGAGGCCCAGAGAAAAGCCACCGAAGCGGAAAGGAAGGGGACTAACATTATAGAGGACTATAAGAAATCCGCGGCCTTCGATGACGAGGTGGCCGATTCAGCGGCGCTCGCCTATGATGCCGGCTTTCAAGATTGCAAAAAGAAAGTCCAGGAGCTTTATGACCTGGAGGATATAGAAGATCTGCAGCCCGACGACGTCCCCGAGGATGATATCCCGCCTTCGGATGCCAATTAGCAGCTCCTTTTTTTTTTTTGTTCTCCTTGTCGGAAATTTTGTAAACTTCATCATCAATGAATATTTTGCCTATCTTGATCCTTCAATTACGATCTACCTCCTTTGTTCGATCTGCTGTGAACTGCCAGTCGATAAGATTACGTCTAGTAGGTTATGCTTGATAGGGCCGTGACGCTGTCCTAAGCAACGACAAAACCGATATTCGATGGTAGATCTGATTTCAGTTGCTTATCGTAAATCCGAGGTGCCGCCAACTCATAGTTGATTTTACGGCTGTCGCTGAGCGTCGGTCTTAGATGCTAACGCATAGTTGGTCTTGCCTGCCGGAACGGATCGAGTTTTCTGCTGCCGACGCTGGGCGCCGGTTTTAGATGCCGGAGCGGATCCGGTCTTTAGTTGCCGACGATGGACGACGGTCTTAGGGTGCCGGAGCGGATCCGGTCTTTAGTTGCCGACGCTGGGCGCCGGTCTTAAGATGCCGGAGCGGATCCGGTCTTTAGTTGCCGACGCTGGGCGCCGGTCTTAAGATGCCGGAGCGGATCCGGTCTTTTGTTGCCGACGCTGGGCCGGTCTTAAGATGCCGGAGCGGATCCGGTCTTTTGTCGCCGACGCTGGACGCCGGTCTTTGGGTGCCGGAGCGGATCCGGTCTTTTGTTGCCGACGCTGGACGCCGGTCTTTGGGTGCCGGAGCGGATCCGGTCTTTTGTTGCCGACGTTGGACGCCGGTCTTTGGGTGCCGGAGCGGATCCGGTCTTTTGTTGCCGACGCTGGGCGCCGGTCTTAAGATGCCGGAGCGGATCCGGTCTTTAGTTGCCGATGCTGGGCGCCGGTCTTAAGATGCCGGAGCGGATCCGGTCTTTAGTTGCCGACGCTGGGCGCCGGTCTTAAGATGCCGGAGCGGATCCGGTCTTTTGTTGCCGACGCTGGGCGCCGGTCTTAAGATGCCGGAGCGGATCCGGTCTTTTGTCGCCGACGCTGGACGCCGGTCTTTGGGTGCCGGAGCGGATCCGGTCTTTTGTTGCCGACGCTGGGCGCCGGTCTTTGGCTAAACATACTCATTATAAAATAACAGGTCTATTATTCATGCATCAGAAAAATTCAAGTTAGTGACGATAGAATTCTATTGATAGTACCGTCGTAAATTGTCGGCATTCCAAGTTCGAGGAAGCAGCTTCCCGTCCAGCTCTTCGACTTTATATGCTCCATGGTGGAGCGCCTCTTTGACACGGTATGGTCCTTCCCATTTTGGTGCCAGCTTGCCCCCTTCCGTTGGCTTCGATACCTCAGCTCTTCGTAGGACCAGATCTCCAGGCCGGAACGTCTTGGGCCGTACCCGGGAGTTGTAGTGTTTGGCCACTCGCTGACGGAATGCTGCCATCCGAAGATGCGCTTGATCTCGCAATTCTTCCACCAAATCCAGATTGGCCCTCAGCTGGTTGGAGTTGTTTTCTTCGTGGTATAACTCCGTCCGGGGACTGGGAGTTCCTATTTCCACGGGAATGACCGCCTCGGTCCCAAAGACCAGGCTGAAGGGAGTTTCCCCTGTGGGTGCTCGCGGCGTCGTGTGGTAGGCCCATAACACACTAGAAAGCTCTTCTACCCAGCGCCCTTTATAGCTATCCAGTCGAGTCCTGAGCCCTTGGAGGATGATGCGATTAGTTACCTCGGCTGCGCCGTTGGTTTGGGGATGTCCTACCGAGGTGAATCGGTGACGGATGCCCAGGCCCTCACAGAACTCCCGGAAGGCCGCGTTATCAAACTGTCGGCCATTGTCTGTAACTAGGGTGTGTGGCAGCCCGAACCGGCACACCACGGATTTCCAAAAGAAAGCCCTTACTTTAGCTTCTGTGATTTTGGCGAGAGCTTCTGCCTCGATCCATTTAGTAAAATGATCGACGGCTACAACTAGGAACTTACGCTGTCCGGAGGCAGGTGGGAAGGGTCCCAGGATGTCCATGCCCCATTGTGCGAAGGGCCATGGTGCAGTCAGAGGGGTTAGCTGGGACGCGGGTTGATGTTGGATGTTGGCGTGACGCTGGCAGCTGTCACACTTTTTGACCAGTTCAGATGCGTCTTCTTTCATCGTCAACCAGTAATACCCTTGACGTAGAGCTTTGTATGCAAGAGCCCTGCCCCCCAGATGGCTTCCGCATATCCCCTCGTGTATCTCTCGCAAAATATAATTGGCGTCGGTAGGACCGACGCACCTGAGGATAGGGTATGAGAATGACCTTCGATAGAGCCTCCCCTCCATAAGGAAAAACTTCGGATCCGTTTCTTAAGCTTTCTGGCTTCGGCAGGGTCTTCGGGGAGGATACCTTCAGTAATGTATTGAACATAGGCATCCATCCAGGAAGGCTCCTGCTCCACTGGTAAAGTTTCTATTGGTGCATCAATGCTCGGGGCTTCTAGGTGCTCCACGTAAGCTTTTCCCAACATCCCATCGACTGAGGTAGCGAGGTGGGATAGGGCGTCAGCTCTAGCATTCTCTTGTCGAGGAATGTAGCTAATGCTGAAGTGAGTGAACGAAGAAGTCATCGAGAACACCGCGTCCAAGTAACGGGCCATTATGGGATCTTTTGCCTCGTACTCCTTGGTGATCTGGCCAGCAACCAATTGGGAGTCAGTAAAAGCTCTAAGGCTTTTCACCCCAAGTTCCCGAGCCAGTCTTACTCCGGATAACAAAGCCTCATATTCCGCCTGGTTGTTAGTGGCTGGGAAGAGGAAGCGAAGTGCACACTCAGTAACCACCCCATCTGAGTTAGCCAAGATGAGGCCTGCTCCACTCCCTTGAGAGTTTGATGCCCCATCTACGTGCAGGACCCACTCCTCGTCACCAGCTTCCAAGGGTTGAGTGTCCGTCGGAAGTTCTTTGGATAACTCTGCTCCCCAAGTGCATTCGACCAAGAAATCTGCCAAGACTTGAGACTTCATGGCCGAACGGGGGCGGAAAGATAAATCAAACTCCCCCAGCTTGAGGGCCCACCTGGCCAACCGGCCAGAAGTGTCCGGGCGAGCTAGAATTGTCTTCAGAGGCTGGTCAGTGATCACTGCGATCGGGTGGGCTTGGAAGTATGGCCGCAGACGCTGGGCCGACACGATTAACGCAAAGATGATCTTTTCCATGTTTGAGTATCGAGTCTCAGCATCATGAAGTACCTTACTTGTATAGTATACTGGTCTTTGTGTGCCATCAGTGTCCACACGGGTTAGCACGGAGCTAACGGCCTCGGAGAGGCTGCAAGGTATAGAAGGAGCTCCTCTCCGCCCGTCGGCTTGGCTAGCAGTGGCGGGGTGGATAGGAACGTCTTTAACCCTTCGAACGCCTCCTGGCATTCTTTGGTCCATTCGAACTTATTGATTCTGCGAAGCGCCTTGAAGAAAGGCAAACACCTTTCCGCGGACTTGGATAGGAAGCGGCTTAGGGCAGCTATTCTTCCTGTCAGGCGTTGTACTTCCTTCTTGTTGGCGGGAGGCCTCATGTCCAAGATAGCTTGGACTTTGTCCGGGTTAGCTTCAATTCCTCTCCGGGTTACCATAAAACCCAAGAACTTCCCAGCTGTTACTCCGAATGCACACTTGCGGGGGTTCAACTTCATTTGATATCGACGAAGATTGTCAAAAGTTTCTGCCAAATCTGTGATGTGGTTAATGGCACGAACGCTTTTTGTCAGCATGTCATCCACGTACACTTCCATATTACGCCCTATCTGTCTTTCAAAGACTTTGTTCATCAGTCGCTGGTAAGTAGCCCCCGCATTTTTTAGCCCGAAAGGCATCACTTGTAGCAATACAGACCCTTTTCGGTTATGAAGGAAGTGGCTTCTTCATCCTCCGGATTCATCCGGATCTGGTTGTATCCGGAGAAAGCATCCATGAAGCTGAGGACCTCGTGGCCGGATGTAGCATCCACCAATTGATCGATTCGGGGTAGTGGAAAGCTATCTTTGGGGCACGCCTTGTTGAGGTCGGTGAAATCTACACACATCCTCCAGCTCCCGTTGGCCTTGCGGACTAACACCACATTAGCTAGCCATTCAGGGTAGTGGACTTCCCGAAGGTGGCCCGCGGCCATAAGCTTGCGGACCTCCTCGTCGATGGCTTTCTGTCTGTCTGGAGCGAAGTTTCTCTTCTTCTGGCGGATTGGCCGACACCCTGGCTTGAGGTTAAGCCGATGGGTAATTACTTCTTCAGGGACGCCTAGCATATCGGAGGAGACCATGCAAAGACGTCAGCGTTGGCACGTAGGAATGTGAGGAGTTGACTACGTGCCTCTTCCGGGAGTGATGCCCCCAGTTGAACAGTCCTTGCCGGGTTATCGTCCAAGGGGAGGTTAGAAGGTGCTCCGCCGGCTCTCCCCTTCTTCCCAACTCCCTAGGATCGAGCGACCCAGAGGCTGTTGTTGACTCTGCGTTCAGCGGACTGGGCGACAGATGATAACAGGGCAGAAGTGGGCTTTGCTCCCCCTTCATTTCTCCGATCCCTTCGTTGGTAGGGAACCTTACTAACAGTCTTTTGGTGGAGATCACAGCATCCAGCAGGTTCAGCCCCGGTCTTCCCAGGATGGCGTTATAGGCCAGCGGGACCCGACCACCAGGAAGTTTACGACAACTGTACTCTGACATGGAGGAGTTCCAGCCGTGACCGGGAGAGCGATTTCGCCTTCGACGTTCACCGAGTCTCCCGTGAAGCCCATTAGTGGTGTGGCAACGGGTCGAAGCAAGGACCTTGATAAATTCATCCGAACAAAAGCCTCATAACTCAAGACATCCACAGAGCTCCCACTATCAATTAAAATTCTTTTTACAGGGTGTTTAGCTATAGTCATAGAAACCACGACGCTGTCGTCGTGTTTATTAACTACCCCGTCTAGATCCTTTCCGAAAAAAGGTATTACAGAGTCCATTCCCTCGCGCGGCCTTTTCGAACCACCATCCGTTCCCCAAGAGATCATAGCTATGGTTTTTTCGGTCGGGGCATTATCCACGCCAGCCGGACGACCTGAGGGCGCCATGGGGCCCACCGCGGGGAGATTCCCCCTTCGAACGAACTTGCCCAGGTGGCCCTGCTGAACCAGCTCCTCGATGGCCTTTTTAAATTGCGGCAGTCTTCGGTGTCGTGGCCGTAGTCCCGATGGTACCGGCAGTAAAACTCCTTGTTACGAGTGCTTCCAGGCTTCAAGGGAGCCGGACGCTTGAAGTATGGTTCTTCCTCGATCTCCAATAGGATGTGGGATATGGGGGCCATGAGGGGAGTGAACTGCTCCTTAGGAATCAGCGTTTGTGGCCGGCGATCCGAGCGTCGTGGAGGCTCGGGCTTCCTAGGTTGTGCACCAGCGCGGTCAGGAGGCTGTGGTTTGTTGCTGGGGTTCTTGTTGACGTCTCTCTGGGAAGAATCCGCCTCGTCAGCGCGGATGTATTTCTGTGCCCGGCTCAGAAGCTCGGCGTAGGAACGCGGAGGCTTCTTATCCAGAGAGTAGGCGAATCTGGACGGGCGAAGTCCTCTCTTTAGGGCCAAGGTGGCAACAGAGTCCTCCAGGTTGTATACTTCCAGCGCTGCTTCTTTAAATCGAGCGACGAAATCCTTTAAGGTCTCGCCACTTTTCTGCTGGACAGCAAAGAGGCTGTCGGCAACTCGGGGGATCTTTCGACAGGCGTCAAAATGAGCCAGGAAGGACCGCTCAAGTTGCCGAAAGGAGTTGATGCTGCGTGGAAGTAAACGGGAGTACCACGCGCGTGCCGCCTTACGGAGCGTCGCCGGGAAGGCGACGCATAATAAGGAATCCGTCGCTCCCTGGACCTGCATGAGGACTTTGTAACTTTCCAGATGGTCCAGGGGGTCCGTCGTTCCATCATAGGGATCCAATTGAGGGAGACGGAACCTGGGGGGGATCGGTTCCTCCATGATATGGCGAGAGAGCGGGGGGCGACGTTCATACTCCGCTGCATAGGGATCGGCGATCCGCCGGCTGAGTTCGTCCAACCGCCGATGGTATTCGTCAAGCCTCTGCTCGGCCCGCCGAGTGGTTTTCCGGGGAGCGTTACTTCGAGATGAGTCGGAAGAAGAAGATCGCCGGCACGAAGAATGTGCCCGCTTGGACTCTTTTCTTCTGGTCGGTGGTGGGGACGACTGGAGCGACGAAAGGGAGACTGTCGTCGCTTAGGGATCCCTTGGGAAGAGTCAGAGGAAGAAAGTCGACGTCGCAAAGAAGGCGCCCGTTTGGACTCCTTTTCTTCCGGTCGATGGTGGGGACGACTGGAGCGACGGAAGGGAGACCGTCGTCGCTTCGAGGTCCCTTGACGATGAGGTTCGGGGGGCGAGCGGTGAGAGACCTCAAGCGGGGTCCCTCCTTGATGAGACTGCACTGTTGCTCGCACCCCTTCACCCATGGCAGGGGGTTGAGTTGCAGCAGCTACATAGCGCTCTTGCAGACCCCGGACCACCGTCGTCAGATCCTGGACCTGATGGGCTAAATCATCAAGCCGGTCAGGTTGGCTCGTCGGTGCAGGGGGTGGAGCATGAGGGTTGGCCTCCGAATGCTCCACTCGCGGGATATGCCTGGCTGCCTGGCTAGAGGAAGCCTCTTGTGCTCGCGTGGTCACCATCGCTTCCTTTGCAAAACTGGAGGGACGTCAGGGGGAACTTTCGACTTGATCTGCCTTCTTGTCCCTGCGCCCGCCCCTACCTGGCGCGCCAATCTGTTGCGGCCGAATCACGTGTGATGAACGTCGGGCAGTCTAGGATCACTGGGTGCAGAGAGATCACCGTCTTCCTTCTGGAGCCTGCAAAAAGTCCCGGGCCGGTAGTTCCGGCGGGGACCCTCCGACGCCCAAGTTAGTGAGTCGTCGAACAGGAATCTTAATTTTCTTATTCTAGTGGCAGTTTTTCTGAGAAAGAGAGAGTCCCCTCCTATAGAGCTCGGGTCCTCCCTTTATACCTGTTGGGAATCCCGTATATCTTGGCCTGTTGGAACCGTCGAATCTGCTTCACCGAACGGTAAGTTGTTGGACTGATGCGGGATAGGGGGCCGCTTATAGCGGTAACTGTTGATCGGGCTGAGACCTGCCCGCGATTTGGGTAAACAGACTGTTCGGCAGTAGACCTTAAATCGCGGGGTCCTGGCCACTGGTGCCAACGCATAGTGATCTTTTAGGGCCGACGCTGAGGGCCGACGCTGGGGGCTGACGCTGGGGGCCGACGCTGAGGGCCGGCGCTGGGGGCCGATGCTGAGGGCTGACGCTGGAAGCCGACGCTGGTGGCTTTGGGTTTCGTTGTCACATCATTGCTTTCGAAAGTGGTGCGGAAGATAATACCACCCCGGGAAAACCGACAACCCTATCAGAATGCATCCATCCTTCTTGATGATTTCAAGTTATATTTTCAACTTCAGAAAATATCATTTGACAACATGTGAAAATGAAAGGAAATCAAGCTCTAAAATATTATTATCCATCACGGTTTGAACGGACGGTGAAGGTAGATTCTCATGCTATGCTCTTTATGAGATTATAATGACCTCTTTGTAATAAAAAAAATAAAAAAATAAATTTGAATACTACTACCATTTAAGAGAAAGGACGATACGATGCATCTTCCCTTGGGGGATGCTTGCGATCATCAAATGTCAATCAGCGTTTCGATCCAAAGAAAATGAATGAAAGAAAGAAGAGAGAGAGAGAAGGAAATCAATCAGCCGTCCTTCTCTGACCCACAAGCCTGTTCAATTTGATGGAGAATAAATTCATTTAAATGCATGTCAAGCCTTTAACAAACTTTGGCAGGTTCCTCTTTTTTCACGAGATGGGAAACATTCCCGCAGGTTGAATACGGATCGAATTTAACAAACTTTGGAACCAAAAAAAAAAAAAAATCAAATTTGATTTCTCTTGCCATTGAAACCTAAACGCATGCTAAAGTTCCATCATAATTAAAAATATTTAAATAATTTTTATATAGTATATAATAATAATAAAATTTTAAAAAAATAAAATTAGATTAATTATTCTTTCGAACTCAAAACCTTTGGATAAATTTTTTCATATATGATTGAAGTTGACAAAACTAGTTACAAGTTCATGAGTTCATGAAAAGAATCTCAAAGTCCATGCCTATTGATGAAATTTTTTTATTATTTTAGCCTGCTAGTTTTAGGTTTTTTTTTTATTATTTTAAATCAGCTGTTTATAATTGTTTATAGTTGGCTGTTGGGCTGGTGTTAAGGGAATTTATTTGTTGAGGTACCTTTGCTCCTTCATGATCAAATGGACTGTTGTAAGTCGCCTCAGGGTATTTATAGAAGATGGGACGTTAAGATCACATAAACCTCATAAAGCTATTGGCAAATCTAACACTTTATTCCTATCATTTTCTTTCTCTTTTGGTGTTATCAGTTGCAGTTCCCTTGAGAACTATTTCTCAATAAATGCTGGGACGTTGCCCGCATTGTCCTCAAATAAACTTTATTTTCTTTTCTTTTCTTCTTTCAACGACTGAAAAATCCATGTCAAAATTGAAGTTTTAAGGTGGTTAAAAAAACAAAAACAAAAATTTACTTTTGACCTACAAACTTTTATTTAAAATTTATTTTGATCATCAAATATATAAATTACAGTTTAGTTTTTCATATTTTAAAAATATTATATTTTAATATTTTATTAAATAAATTAATTATAATTAACGAAATAATTAATCTACTATCTTATCAATAAATTTATGTATTCGTACCAAAATGGTAGACCAGTTAATAGCTACCTCTTATATCTATTGAAAAATAGGTATTTAAATGTATTCTAATGATCAATTCAAATGAAAACTTTATCTAACAGAAAGTTAAAAATGCAGGATTTTTAAAATATAAAAAAGTAAATTCTAAAAATTTCAAATTTAAGGACTAAAATAAAATTACAGCGAAAATATTAAAGGCTATATTTGGATCTTTGAAGAAAAAAAAGAAAGAGAAGAGTAGAAAGAAAAAAAAAGGATTGAAAGAAGAAAGAAGGAAAAGGAAGTGTGTTTTTTTTCTCTTATTTGGAAATAATGGAAGGAAAAAGAAAGATAATATCAATTATCTTATTTGGATAGAGAGGAAAGAAAAGAAGAAAAATAGTTATGTGATAATTATATTTCTTAAGTATAGGAAATGAATCGTGAGAATGAAAAATAAAAAATAGAAAATAACAGAATATTTTGACCTTCTAAAAAAATATAATTTAAACATTTTTTTCTTTTCCAATTTACTTAACAAATTTACCCTCGAGAAAAAAATAATAGAAGAACTGACTACTTTCATTTCCTTTACCCTTCCTCTTTTATTTTTTTTTTCGAAAGAAAGTAACTTATGACCTTTTTCTTTCATTTTCTTTTTCTTCTCCTAAATAGAAAATCGATTGCTCTCATTCTTTTATCCTCTTTCTTTCATTTTTCTTCTAAACAAAATAATTTATGATATTTTTCTTTTATTTCCTTCTTTTTTTTTTCTTCCCTTCGTTCATCTCCATCCAAAAAGTCCCTAAGAACCTGGTGGTCAGGGCCTTCTCCACGCCATCAGGAGGAGGAATGAAGCTGCGGCCGACTCGAATAATTTCAAGGTTAATCCTTGGAGCCTGAAACTCTGATGTTGGAGGGGCTAAGGTATGTCTAAAAAACTTCCTTGTTCTGACTGCTAATACCTGGGTGGGGCCAGGTTGACCGCATGGAACATTCCCTGGCAGGGAACGAAGCCGCATGGGACTTAGCTACGGGTCAGCTTAGCCCTCCTTCCCCTTTTTTGTATAAAAAAAAAAAAAAACAGTCCCTAAGAACCAAAAATATATTGTGAAAAATATATATCCTGGGGATTGGATAGTTAATTTGCCATGCACCTCGCAGTAGTCTTCATGCTTTGCCTCTCCTTTCCGGCAGAACTAAACTGCATCCAAAAGGTTCGGTCGCGAAATTAACCTCGCAAATAACGAGCAACCAGAGGGACCACTTTTGACACACATTGCCGTCCGAGAAGGTAAGCGTCATGATCAAGCGTTGGTTGACCGAATAACTCACAGTATAGGGGTTGAGCTACTTTAATCGCCCACAATAAATAGGTGGGAGACCAAATGCTTGGTTGAAGTTGAGAAAATAAATAGACTGCGACCTCGCCTTGCCCTGTGAATTGGCATATTATATCAGGGGGATCCTTCATTGAATTCTTGTGGGGGATTTTTGTTAAGGGAGGATGAGGGGATCGGAAGGTCTTGCTCCTTCGAATGCGCCTGCGAGCCGTCAGGATGGCAGATGGAAGACTCTGGAGACGAGGGTGAGAATGGGAGAGGTGGCTCTGAGGTGGGTAATATGTGGGCTTGGGGTGCTCGTGGCTGCCCTTGTGGGCTTTGACTCCCAGGTCAGGACGATCATCATTATAGAAAAGAAAGCCAAGTTCACGGAAATGAAGGCCTCGGAGTAAGCAAGCCCTGAAGTCTGTCTCTGAGAAAAAAAGAATATTAACGCTCTTTGTATCGATTCCTTTGTTCTCTTACATTGCTTGTGTGCAGGTTTCTGGTGATATTTAATGGGATAGCTGCATGCTATAGCCTTGTGCAGGGCCTACGATGCGTCGTAAATGTAGTGAGAGGGAGTGTTCTGCTCAACAAGCCCTTCGCTTGGCTTATTTTCTCATCTGATCAGGTGAAAAGAAATTTGCGTTTGATCTCGGTTCATAACTTTTCCACTTCTATTGCTGTTATGTGTGTGGTGTGGTGCTGATTTTGACCGGATTTTTTTTTTTTACGTCTGTTTTTTCTTCAACAATGGAACGAACCATCTTTATGTTGCAATGTTCCTTTCAGAGAACTACTTCTGTTCAACATTATAGAATCATGAAATTTATATCAGGCACTGCCTCCAAGTCTCGGTGCAAGTTAAAATAGAACATAGATAAGATTTCTCAAAATTGTGTTGAAATAGAATATTGTGCAATTTGTCTTAGGTACTACTGCGAACTTCTTGTTTTCAATTTTTTTTTTGATGATGATAATAATAATAGACAATATCAAAGTCCAAGGAGCAGAGGTGGAAATTCGTGATCCCAGAACTTCTTTTGAGATAAAAGACAACATCGTGTTAGCTAAAAATTCTGCAGCTTGATTGCCTGCCCTGATGAAAATTGTTTGTCCAAATGATCACCATCGCCAAGTCATCTTCAGGAATGTATCCTTGGGCTTCAGGTTTTTCAATTAACAAAAGCAGCACTTTAAAATGCATTCGTAAAAGACCATTTTGTGATGATCCTTAATAGGGATAATATGACAATATGCGGTTATATATAATTGACTTGTCCTAATTATGATCTTGATCAATGCATAACATTCCAATGAAAATTCTTGCTGCCCATACGAGTGTTTAATTTGCCATCTAAACACACCGCGGTCCTTCATTCCTCAGATGGTTTTTTGGATCAATTTTGCATCACTATCATTGTTATGTATAAAGGGTGGTCAATCCATGCACAACATCATGTTGAACAAGGTATTTCATTTATTTCAGGTGATGGCATATGTATCAGTAGCTGCAGTGGCAGCAACTACACAGTCTGGATTACTTGCAACATTTGGCCAACCAGAGCTTCAATGGATGAAATTATGTAATCTATACAAGAGATTTTGTATCCAGGCAGAATGCGGTTTAATGATTGCATTCGTGGTGAGCTGCTGTCTGCTCGTGCTTTCCTGGATCTCTGCCTTCAACCTTTTTCGATTGTATGGGAATAACAAAGATGAGGGCAGTAGAGACTTCTGTAGGACATGACTCTTCTCCGTTTTTTACTTCTTCCATCTGTCAATAACTAATTAGTTGGCAAGATGGTATATTATAAGATCTTTGTATTTTTTTCCAATATATATATATAAAAAAATGTTATCTAATAGCATGATCTTGTGCATCGGAAACTAATTTTGTTGCACACGTTAGACCTACTTGTGTATTTTGGTTTTGTCCATGGTATCATGTTACTAATATTGTAACATATTATAGTGAAGGGAATTTCGTATGTTTTATATGAATCAAATTCATATAACACGTAGCGAAAGATAAAAATAAATACGAAATTTAATTCCCAAAGCCCAAGATCTTCAGGGCAATAGATTCAGTTAACAAAAAATAATATATGATTTAATAATAGATCATACATGTATTCTTTATTGGGGATGAAGCCTGATAAAACCGGTAAACGATTTACCACTAGCCGTCCACGTGTCTGGCCTCTAATGGTGATCCATGCGAAGATCTTTGGATGATGTCCTCTCAGGATTGGATGATAACCTTCTTGCGAGGGATGCTAGCGCCTCTTTTCTTTTCAATTGATTTCCCAAATTAAGAAAGATTTCTTGATTAAGATCAAATCTTGATCAATCAAGAGAAAACATATTTCTTGATCAAGATCAAATCTTGATTTATCAAAGAAAATAATTTCTTGATCAAGATCAAATCTTGATCAATCAAGAAAGAAAAGATTTCTTAATCAAGATCAAATCTTGATCAACCAAGAAGAGAGAGAAAGCCTTCTTTCAACAACCCAAAAAAAGGGACGTGTGAGAAAGAGAGGAGCTTTCAACCCTTTGAGAGAGAGACGTCTTAGAGAGAGAAAGGATGTTTTAGAGAGAGGACATTTTAGAGAGAGAAAGTGAAGAGGGACGTGTGAGAAAGAGAGGAGCTTTCAACCCTTTGAAAGAGAGAGAGATGTCCTAGAGAGAGAAATGACGTTTTAGAGAGAGAAAGGATATTTTAGAGAGAGAAAGTGGATGTTAGGTATCCAAAAGAGAGAAAAAGGAGGAGTCAACCATGTCTTTCGAAGGGGTATCTCTCCCCTTTTTATACATGAAAACGAGGTTGTATGGTTCCATAAAAAGGAGGATTTTGTCACAACCACCTAACCATTCAACCTTATCAAGTTGATAATAAATTATCCTAACAAATTTAGGATATTTGTTATAACAAATTATCCTAACAAATTTAGGACATTTGCTATCATGATAATGTTAGGATTACAACCACCAAACCACATCTCTAAAAATTAAGAAATTGGTTATCCCATGAAACCAACGTCGTAACCTTGAATTCGGCTTCATGAGGATGCTCCAAATCATGGGGTTCCCTCCTCCATGACGTGGAGATGGGTCATATCCATCACATGGGCATGGATCTATCCTCCACGTGGCACAATCTCAGCCCTCGATTTAATTGGGTTTCCACGAATCAAATCATGCCATCATATGGACCCAATTAAATATCATATTATTAATCTCAATTAATCTAAGCCATCCATCACATGGATCAAGCCTAATTAATGGATTTCATATGTACATCTCATGTACAAAAGGTCTCTCTCTTGAACACAAAATTTTTTTCTCTATGATGAATCCTATTCATCAATTTCATGTTCTCTCATTAAGATTGAGTCAAACCCAATCCTAATTAATTGGTTATCTAATTTGAATTAAGTCCAACTTAATTCCCATTTGAGCTTCATCCAAAATCTTCTTAATGCGTGTGACCCATTAGGTCCCTTGACACGTTGGTAATAATCATGTCCCTAATATTGACCCTAAGGATGACTTGATCAACACCTTGTCCAAGTCAATTCTTTAACCAAATCAACTTTTGATTAAGTCAAAGAATCCATGATTATATATCATAAGCGGCCTCTAGCAAAGCATCATGACCACCCAAGTGTTAAGGGTTTGTTGACGTGGTCATCAACACCTGTCCATGAATGGTTACCGTACGATTCAATCCCTTCGTCACATATCCCAGATCAATCAGTGGTATGGAATGTGTCAACTATGTAATTGATCTTTGTTTACTTGATCTCAGAAAAATTGACTCATATGAATTAGAACATCAAAACCATTTCAAATTCCAACTCCACCTTGCAAGAATTTATCAGTCAATTTAATCCATCAAGTGGCCGTGGGATACAACCCTTTCTATCAAGGGAGACGAATCCTATCTTAATCAAACACGACCTTCATGTGCTTCATGTCATACCCAATCGACACCATATTTGCCACCCATGGCTAGAGGAACGTTTGCATGTCGTCAAAGCATGATATTCCACATATGAGATGCAATGAAGATCTCAAGTCAAAGGATCACTCGTACCACCGTCATCAGAGATCAACCATGACACTATATAGAATATCCATATGGGATCTCTGTGTGGGTCATCCAATGCATTGTTACAATAACGACCATCCACACACCATATCCAAGTATCTTCATACTTCAGCTTGCAAGATCAGCTGCTCACCACAAGGGTGAAGATATGCAATGTGTGCTAGTCTCAACGGCGTTCGACAGTGTCCAATCCTGTCTACGCATCGACTAGGGAAGTTTAAAGAATCGAACCATAATATGCAATTTTGGATCTCACAATTTGTAATCTCTATTACAAATTCCATATGCACAATTTACATTCTTTTGAACTTTATCTCATAAGTTAAATATATCTTATATATATATATATATATATATATATATATATATATATATATATATATATATAATTACATCCGGATAGATAAAGAAACCAATAAATTTAATTTGCATTCATAAAGAAATGTATACAAACTAGCATCTAATCCGATTGGATCTAGAGCACACACTAACAATCTCCCACTTGCATTAGAGCCAATCACCCATGTATCTAATACCAAGTGACTAAGCATGACCATCATGCTTCTGCTATGGCAGGTCTTTAGTGAACGGATCGGCAATATTATTATCCGTGGAGACTTATTCTATTTTATATCATTCCTCCCACTAATTTTCTTAATCACATGATATTTTCTGAGTACATGTTTGGACATCTGATGAGACCTTGGTTCCTTGGCTTGCGCAATAGCTCCATTGTTATCACAATACAAGAGTATCGGATTAACAATGCTTGGAACCATTCCAAGTTCAGTGATGAACCTTTTGATCCAAACTGTTTATTTAGCTGCATCTGATGCTGTGATGTACTCGGCTTAGTTGTAGAGTCAACAGTCATCTCCTGCTTGGAACTCTTTCAGCTGATTGCACCACCATTGAGTATGAACACATAGCCTGATTGTGATTTATAATCATCCCCATCAGACTGAAAACTAGAATCCATGTAACCCCAAACTATAAGGTCGGGTCCTTCATAAATCAAGAACATATCCTTAGTTCTTCGCAAGTACTTAAGAATATTCTTGACTGCCATCCAATGTTTCTCACCAGTGATACTCAAGGCATAAGAAATATCAGGCCTCGTACATAGCATCACATACATAATGGATCCAATTGCTGATGCGTATGGTATCCTATCCATACACTCTCTTTCTTCTTGGGTCTTAGGACTCATGTCCTTGGAGAGATGTACACCATGAGACATTGGCAGGAATCCCTTCTTGGATTCCTCCATGCTAAACTGCTTTAGCATCTTATCTATGTACGTGGATTGGGTCAATCCAAGCAACATTCTATATCTATCTTTATAGATCTTTATACCAAGTATATAGGCTACTTCTCCCAAATCCTTCATGGAGAATTTACTTGACAACCAATCCTTCACTTCTTTAAGGAAGGATACATTGTTTCCTATTAATAATATGTCATCCACATATAATATCAAGAAAACAATATCACTCCCACTAACCTTCTTGTACACACATGGATCATCCTTATTTTTGATGAAATCAAATTCTTTAATTGTCACATCAAATCGGATGTTCCAACTTCTAGAGGCTTGCTTAAGTTCATAAATAGACCTTTGTAGCTTGCACACTTTCTTAGGATCTATGAATTCAAAACCCTCTGGTTGTGTCATATACACATCATTCTCTAAATTTTCATTTAGGAAGGTAGTCTTGACATCCATCTGCCAGATCTCATAGTCAAAATATGCTGCTATTGCAAGCAAAATCCTTATAGACTTATGCATAGCTACAGGTGAAAAGGTTTCATCAAAGTCAACATATTGTCTTTGCTTGTAACCTTTTGCAACTAGCCTTGTCTTATAGGTAATCACATTACCATCCATGTCGGTCTTCTTCTTGAAAACCCATTTGCACCAAATGGGTTTTACCCCTTCAGGTGGATCAACCAAGGTCCATACCTAGTTGTCATACATGGAGTCCATCTCAGATTTCATGGCTTCAAGCCATCTCTTGGAGTTAATGTCAAACATTGCCTCCTTGTAGTTGGTAGGCTCATCATCCTCTATAAGAAATGCATATCTCTTAGGGATGTGAATTGTCCTACTAGATCTACATAGCTGATGTGTACTTGGAGCCACCTGTTGCTTTTCATGCAATGTCTGCCTGAATGTGGGTTGAGTCTCCTGCTGAACTCCCACTGTATTTGGCATATGCTCCATTCCATCTAATGGATCTATATTAATTTGTGGTTCTTGAGCTATATTAATTTATGGTTCTTGAGCTTCACTAAGTTCAATCTTACTCCCACTATCCTTTGAAATTATCTTATTTTCAAAAATGAAGCATTTCTCGAGACAAACACTTTTTGCTCGAGAGGATGGTAGAAGTAATATCCTTTTATTTTTTTTGGATATCCCACAAAATTGCATTTATCAGATCTAGCTTCAAGCTTGTCTCATTCATTACGCTTTACATAAGCGTAACAGCCCCAAACCCTTAAATAATTAAGGGATGGTTTCTTTTCATACCATATCTCATAGGGAGTAGAGTTGACCGATTTAGATGGAACTCGGTTTAAGGTATATTTGGCAGTTTCTAGCGCATAACCCCAAAACATTTTTGGAAGATTTGCAAGGCTCATCATGGAACGTACCATGTCTAATAGTGTACGATTTCTTCTTTCTGACACACCATTGTACTGCGAGGGAGAATCCCATTCTTCTTCAAATAATCTATGAACTCATGGCTCAAGTATTCACCATCTCGATTTGATGAAGTATCTTAATACTCTTGCTAGTTTGTTTTTCTACTTTATGTCTAAATTCTTTGAACTTTTCAAAGGCTTCAGATTTGTGCTTCATCAGATACACATAACCATATCTATTATGGTCATCTATGTGATGAAATAAGAAAAACCTCCTATGGCTTGAATGTTGATGGGTCCACATACATCCGAATGTACTAAACCCAAACATTCAGTTGCTCGCTCGCCTTTTCCAGTAAAAGGTGACTTGATCATCTTGCCAAGTAAACATGATTCACATTCCTCAAACGATTCCCAATCGAATGAGCCCAAGTATCCATTCTTATGTAACTTGGTTAAACACTTTTCATTTACATGGCCTAGATGACAATGCCATAGAGTCCCTAGTATTATTTGATTTTAAACTTTTTGATTCAATATTGAGAATAGGGGCTTAAAGATTAAGAACATAAATTCCATTGAACAATTCAGCAGAATCAAAGAACATTTCATTTCAAAAAATAGAAATACCTTTATTTTCAATTTTAAATAAATACCCATTCATTACTAAACATGAAATGGATATAATATTCTTTGTTATGTTCGGAATATAGTAACAATTACTAAGTTCAATTTCAAGCCATGTGGGCAAAGATAAAGAACAAATTCCTACGGCTAATGCAGCAACCTTTACTCCATTTCCCATTCGTAGGATCACTTCATCTTTCCCCAATCTTCTACTATTTCTTATCATCTCCATATTAATACAAATATGAGACCCACAACCGGTATCCAATACCCAAGTGGAATAAGAAGTAATAGAAAAAAACATCTCAATTATATACGCACATGATGTAGAAGCATCCCTATGCTTCTTATCTTTCAGGCTGACCCAATAAACCCTGCAGTTATGCTTCCAGTGCCCATCCTTGCCACAAAAGTAACCTTTTTTTTTCTTGGCTATATTTCTTAGCCAATCAAGGAAATTGGGTCCAGTCAGCTTGTTGGACTTTAGGTTACCTCTAAGGTTAATGTTCACACTCATGGTGTCTCTTACAACTATGAAGAAAATAGAACGAGTCAATTATTATGAATGCAAATCATCGATTTAATATGGTAATTATAAAAAAAATTAATTAAATTGATTACTTCCACTATTTTATTGAGCTCAATAGCCCTCTCTATTAATCTCAAAAAATTATCAAATAATTTTCTAGTGGGCTAGGACCCTCAAATTGACTTACCTTGACCTTGGCTATGGCACAACAAATCTTAGTAAGCCAAATTAGGTAGATTTGTATCAATCACATCAAATGCGACTCCTAAATCATTTAGGGGACATTGCCTTGTCAATCACATCTGATATGATCACCCTAAACATTGCCTCTAGATTAGACTGACCCTAATTTTGGCCAATTATGCCAACTAATCTAGTTAAGTCAACCCATTATTTCCTAATCAACTTCTCATAGGTACACTCGACCTTGGCTTTAGCACAACAAATCTCATGACCTAATGATTTTGTATCATGTGAATAATGGAAGGCCAATGACTTAATATTCGTGGAGGGATTTAGCGCATCTAGGTCCCATCATGCATGTACAACATTTGTATCATGCTAGGTTACATATCCTATATGTAAATTTTAGATTAATTTCAATTAACCTAAATTTTATAAGATCCAATCTTATGATTGGGACTCCTAATCAAATTAGGATCCTGATCACTATCTAATTTAGGAACCCTAATTATGTGACCAAATCAATTGCTACCATCCTGATTAACCTTAATTGATCTAATCAATTAAGAGCCTTCCTTAACAATGGCCAGATCAGCTGATCAATGTGGTCCTATTTAGCATACCCTTCGATCTATTACACATTATGATAAGATAAAATAGTGATCTTTAGGGATTTATGATAAGTATCAAATATTTTATAACATTTTATTTTAAATATTTGTCTTATCATTATCTGTTATGATAAATTTATTTTTATCACATGAAAATCCTAATTGGTCTCTATCATAACATCCCTAACATGATAACATGTCAAAATTTAAAATTTTAATTTTAATCTTGATTATCATGTTATCATTATATAATTATTTTAGATTTTAATCACGTTATTTATCATGTCAAAATTAAATTCTAAACATGATATGTTAAATTTCAGCCTTTATGATTATGTCACACATAAATCATAATTTTTAATTTTTAACATGATTAAATCTAAATAATTCATATTTATTATCATATAATAAACTTATTAAATATTTAATCTTCATCAAGATAATTATTTCAGATTTTAATCATGTTATTTATCATGTCAAAATTAAATTCTAAGCATGATATGTTAAATTTCAGCCTTTATGATTATGTCACACATAAATTATATTTTTAATTTTTAACATGATTAAATCTAAATAATTCATGTTTATTATCATATAATAAACTTATTAAATATTTAATCTTCATCATATGGTAATATTTATATTTTACATCACATATAAAATTTAGATCTATGTATATAAAAACTAGAACTCAAGTAATCTATCAAATTAACTGAATTTGAAGCCTGAGGTGGCTCTGATACCACTGAAGGAAATTTCGTATGTTTTATATGAATCAAATTCATATAACACGCAGCGAAAGATAAAAATAAATACAAAATTTAATTTCCAAAGCTAAGATCCTCAGGGAACATATTCGGTTAACAAGTAATAATATATGATTTAATAATAGATCATACATGTGTTCTTTATTGGGGATGAAGCCTGATAAAGCTGGTAAATGATTTACCACTAGTCATCCACGTGTCCGGTCTCTAATGGTGATCCACGCGAAGATCTTTGGATGATGTCTTCTCAGGATTGGATGACAACCTTCTTGCGAGGGGTGCTAGCGCCTCTTTTCTTTTCAATTGATTTTCCAAATCAAGAAAGATTTCTTGATCAAGATCAAATCTTGATCAATCAAGAGAGAAAATATTTCTTGATCAAGATCAAATCTTGATTTATCAAAGAAAATAATTTCTTGATCAAGATCAAATCTTGATCAATCAAGAAAGAAAAGATTTCTTGATCAAGATCAAATCTTGATCAACCAAAAAGAGAGAGAAAGCCTTCCTTCAACAACCCAGAAAGAGGGACGTAAGAGATAGAGGAGCTTTCAACCCTTCAAGAGATAGATGGACATCCTAGAGAGATAAAGAATATTTTAGAGAGAGAAAGTGGATGTTAGGCATCCAAAAGAGAGAAAAAGGAGGAGTCGGGCATGTCTCTCTAAGGGGTATCTCTCTCCTTTTTATATATGAAAAGGAGGTTGTATGGTTCCATAAAAAAGGGATTTTGTTACAACCACCTAACCATTCAACCTTATTAAGTTGATAACAAATTATCCTAACAAATTTAGGATATTTGTTATAACAAATTATCCTAACAAATTTAGGATATTTGCTATCATGATAATGTTAGGATTACAACCACCAAACTACATCCCTAAAAAATAGAAAATTGGTTATCCTATGAAACCAACATCGCAACCTTGAATTCGGCTTCATGAGGATGCCCCAAATCATGGGGTTCCCTCCTCCATGACGTGAAGATGGGTCATATCCATCATATGGGCATGGATCTATCCTCCACGTGGCACGATCTCAGCCCTCAGTTTAATTGGGTTTCCACGAATCAAATCATGCTATCATATGGACCCAATTAAATATCATATTATTAATCTCAATTAATCTAAGCCATCCATCACATGGATCAAGCCTAATTAATGGATTTCATATGTACATCTCATGTACAAAAGGTCTCTCTCTTGAACACAAAATTCTTTTCTCTATGATGAATCCTATTCATCAATTTCATGTTCTCTCATTAAGATTGAGTCAAACCCAATCCTAATTAATTGGTTATCTAATTTGAATTAAGTCCAACTTAATTCCCATTTGAACTTCATCCAAAATCTTCTTAATGCGTGTGACCCATTAGGTCCCTTGACACGTTGGTAATAATTATGTCCCTAATATTGACCCTAAGGATGACTTGATCAACACCTTGTCCAAGTCAATTCTTTAACCAAATCAACTCTTTGATTAAGTCAAAGAATCCATGATTATAGATCATGAGCGGCCTCTAGCAAAGCATCATGACCACCCAAGTGTTAAGGGTTTGTTGACGTGGTCATCAATACCTGTCCATGAATGGTTACCGTACGATTCAATCCCTTCATCACATATCCCAGATCAATCAGTGGTATGGAATGTGTCAACCATGTAATTGATCTTTGTTTACTTGATCTCAGAAAAATTGACTCATATGAATTAGAACTTCGAAACCATTTCGAATTCCAAATGGCTGTGGGATACAACCCTTTCTATCAAGGGAGATGAATCCTATCTTAATCAAACACCACCTTCATGTGCTTCATGTCATACCCAATCGATACCATATTTGCCACCCATGGCTAGAGCGACGTTTGCATGTCGTCAAAGCATGATATTCCACATATGAGGTGCAATGAAGATCTCAAGTCAAAGATCACTCGTACCACCATCATCAGAGATCAGCCATGACACTATATAGAATATCCATATGGGATCTCTGTGCGGGTCATCCAATGCACCATTACAATAACGACCATCCACACACCATATCCAAGTATCTTCATACTTCAGCTTGCAAGATCAGCTGCTCACCACAAGGGTGAAGATATGCAATGTGTGCTAGTCTTAACGGTGTTCGACAGTGTCCAATCCTGTCTACGCATCGACTAGGGAAGTTTAAAGAATCGAACCATAATATGCAATTTTGGATCTCACAATTTGTAATCTTTATTACAAATTCCATATGCACAGTTCGCATTCTTTTGGACTTTATTTCACAGGTTAAATATATCTAATATATATATATATACACCCGGATAGATAAAGAAACCAATAAATTTGATTTGCATTCATAAAGAAATGTGTACAAACTAGCATCTAATCTGATTGGATGTAGAGCACACACTAACATATAGGTCATGCGTATTGATATGGCTGATCAAGCCACGTTTGAGGTTAACGGATCAAATAGCTAACAGAGCCTTGGACATGGACTCCAAGGACCCCCTCAGCCTCGGACTCCAGGTCTCCTTCGGCCTTGGACTCCAAGTCCCCCTCGGTTTTGGACTCCAAGGTTTCCCTCGGCCTCGGACTCCAGGTCCCCTTCGGCCTTGGACCTTCGGGTTCCTTTGGCCTTGAGCCTCAGAGTCCCTCTCTTGACTTCGACACCGGACCAAAGTTGTCAATTTCGTTTCGGATTATGTTTCGTTTTAGCTTATGAAATGAAATATTTCGGTATCGGACCATTTCGGTGCTTCGTTTCGGAATATATATATATATATATATATATATAAAATAAAAAATTTATTCATAATTCATATTCTTCATAAATAATAATAAAAACATAAAAATAAAGAGTTTGAGTTTTTGAGAGTTGCAACCGTGCGACTGAAAGAAGAGGGATAGGATAACTAGGGTTTATTTTTTTAATATTATATATATATATTAAAATGGTTCTGAAAGGTTTAACAATTCACAAATTGGTTTTTGAAACATATTTTGCCAAAATGACTGAAACATACCAAAACACACCGAAATGGCCGAAAAATCTTTCGAAGCAAAACGTAGGGCTCATCATTTCGGATAAGCCACCGAAATGAAACGTTTTGGCCAAAATAGCGAAAACGAAACAAAATTGATAACTTTGCACCGTACACCACCACATGGCCCGCCGACCATCTGCAGCCGCCACGTGACCCATTAACCACCTACAACCGCGCATGGCCACTACCTGTTATGGCACATGCCTGACATGACTAGGCCTATTTATCGCATGTGGCACCATGCCTGGCAGGGGGCTGGCAGGCAGGGCCACCTCTGACATGCTCAGTGGTTGTTGTGACATGTCCCTGCCAACCTCGCCGCCTGCCCACAACCAGACAAAAACATCTTGAGATCAACAAACCTTCCAAAAGTGGGTAAAGGGAACTCCTGGATAGGTATAAGAACCTTCGCTCATAACGAGAGAGGGGATCTGATCTGAACTTTAAGTTTCTCTAGCTAATTCCTTTAGCTCTTTTTTCTTCACTATTTTCCAAGTTGCTCACTTGAGTGTCAGAGGGTCCCCATCGGTGCAATCGATCCTTGAGGACTTTCTTGCAAGAATCCCGTTGAGGAGGAGGCATTAGAAGTTTCTCCAAGTATACTCACAGCCCTCCAAGATCCTCTTCGTTACTCGGTGTTCGAGGAACGTGATATGGTGATAACAGATTGGTGCGTCAGGAAGGGGGGTAAAGGTAGAAAGCTTCGGACCAGCCAGCTATAGGCTCCCACTCCCCTTCGCAAACAAGAAAATGGTGGTGACGCGCGCCCAGGAGATTTTTGCTAGCCATGCTGGGGGGCATCACCAAGCAGTTGAGCAGCCGGAGGCCAACCTCCCTGCTTTGCCTTCGTCACCACCTCATGATGATCGGATTGCCGCCCTTACCATGCAAGTCCAGTCCTTGTGGTGGCGGTCTAGGAGCTACAACAACAACTGGCGGCTGTGCACCCACAGCCGGCGGTTGTGTAGCAGCACCCAAGGCCACCCTCACCGATCGCGGGGGCGGTTCAACCCAGCCAACAGTCCACCCATAGGAGATCCCCTCAGTGGGAGACCCACCGCCGACATGCCTCGCTTAGGCATCATCGTCAAGAGGCTTCCAAGAGGCCTCGATCTTCTTCTCTCCATGCTAGCGCCTCTCTCAAGCGGCGGCCCGGGAAGGAGACCGAGTGCGGGCATCATCATTGGCACCACTCCTTCCCATCCTCAGGGTCTTCAAGGGAGGGGTCTTTCGATGGCCGAATCGCTCACCGGACCGAGCGATGACTAGATGAGTACAACCAGTGGCTGGAGGAGCTCAACCGCAGAATCATCAACTCGTTGGAGGCGAACTATGATAGCCACCCTTCATTGTCCCGTTGCATTATGGAGGAACCGATTTTGACCCTGTTCTGCCTTCCTCAACTGGATCCCTACGATGGCACAACTGACCTCCTAGCTATAAGGTCCTCATGCAAGTCCAGAGGCGATTGACTCCCTTCTATGCATCACCTTCCCTGCCATCCTTCGGAAGGCTGCACGTGCTTGGTACTCTCGCCTGCCATCATGCAGCATCAATTCCTTTTGGTAGCTGAAAAGGGCCTTCCTAGCGTACTTCAATGCATGCCGAAAGATCCCACGGGTGGCCGACAGCTTGTTCACCGTTCAGCAGAGGAGCAGCGAGTCGTTGAGGGACTTCATGGCCCGGTTCAAGAAGGCTGCGCTCGAAGTCTACAACCTTGAGAACTCTGTGGCCACTCTGGCCTTGAAGCAAGGGCTCCACCCTTCTCGTTTTGCCTACTCCCCTAACAAAAAATCCCCTGGCTCCTATGCTGAGTTGTTGAACCGGGTACAGAAGTACATCGTGCTGATGAGGCTGACTCCTCTCAGCATGAGGCAGACGAAGTTTCCAACAAGAAGCAGGCCTGTTCCAAATTTGTTGAGTCTCGACCTAAGAGGCCTGAGCCTCCTCATCGGCCGAACAACCGATCACGAACCCTTGCCCCAGGAAGGTGCCCTTTACCCCCCTGCTGGCCCTGATACCCCATATCCTGATGGAAATCAAGAGCGAGTCGTATCTTCAGCGCCCTCCCCCCTTGAAGCCAGGAGCCCCTTGCAACAAAAACTTCTACTATCATTTCCATCAGGACCATGGCCATGACACAGAAGACTATCGCCAGCTGAAAAAGGCGATTGAGGACCTCATCCAGTGTGGCTACCTGAGAAAATTTGTCCAGTAGGAAAACCCAACTGCACTGGGCCCGTCGGTGCCCCCATTTGCATAGATCGGTGTCGACAATGCCCTGACCGAGAAGACCATGGCCATGATTTCTTGGGGGGCAGGCGGCACTTCCAAGAGGCCATAGGGGGATGAGGGGTTAGACTCTGTAATTTCCTTTTCTAAAAGGGACCTAGAAAGGGTAGTTAATAACAATGATGGTAGCGTCGTCGTGTCCATGATGATCGCAAAATATTTTGTAAAGAGAATTTTGGTTGACAGTGAAAGTTTAGTCGACATTCTCAGTAGAGATGGGCACCAGGCTGTGCCGCCCATAGGCTGGCACGGTACTGTAGCCGTGCCATGCCGGGCTTAAAAAATCTATCTCACCGGCCCGGCACGACACGTTGGGGAACCATCTGGGCCTCTGGCATGGCCCTGATGGGTCATGCCTGGCACGGTCCGTCTGGAGGTGTGGCCCGATGGGCCTGGGCTGTGCCATGCCAGGCACGACCTAGTGCCCACCTCTAATTCTTAGTTACGATGCTTTTTTTCGGATGAACTTGCCCTCTGGCTCTCTTCGGCCCGTGACCACGCCCTTAATGAGCTTCATTAGAGACTCCGTGAGGGTGGAGGGAGAAATCACCCTCCCGGTCACAGCTGGGATACCGCAATGCCAAAGCACTATCCTCATGAAGTTTTTGGTCATCTGAGTCCTCCTAGATTACAATGTCATCCTCAGAAGACCCAGTTTGAATCTCTTAGATGCCACCATCTCCACTAAGAGATTGCTTGTTAGATTTTCCATTGGTAAGAGAGTTGGAGAGATGCATGAGGAGCGAAACCTTGTGCCATTCTGCTATCACATCACATGGCTCCTAAAGGCACCGGCCCTGCCAGCGCTCGAGCCACTCGACCTTAGAGACTCGGAAAGGAGAGGGAAGCCGGCCGAGCAGTTATTGACCTTCCCGTTGGGGGAGGACCCGGCGAGGATGATTTGAGTAGGAGCTCTTCTTCCTGAGAAAATGCGAGACCAACTCTTCACCTTCCTGCGAGCCAACTCGGACATCTTCGCTTGGTTGGCATCCGACATGCTAGGCATACCTGGAGAGATAATCACCACAAGCTCAACTTCAACCCAGGATGTCGACCTGTCCGATAGAAGAAGAGGAGCTTCTCCCCTGATCGACAAAAGGCCATTGACGAGGAGGTCCGTAAGCTAATTGCCACCGGCCACATCTAGAAGGTGCATTATCCAGATTGACTGGCCAACATGGTGATGGTCCGTAAGGCCAGTGGAAGCTGAAGGATGTGTGTTGACTTCACCAACCTTAACAAGGCATGCCCCAAGGATAGCTTTTCACTGCCTCGGATCGATCAGCTGGTAGTGCTACATCTGGCCATGAGATCCTTAGCTTCATGGATGCCTTCTCGGGGTACAACCAAATAAAGATAGATCCGACGAATGAGGAGGCTACTTCATTCGTGACCGAGAAGGGCATCTACTGTTACAAGGTAATGTCCTTCGGACTAAAGAATGCAGGAGTTACTTACTAAAGGTTGATGAGCAATGTCTTTGAGGACCAAATCGGATGCAACATGGAGGTATACATGAATGACATGTTGACCAAAAGCACCCGCGTCAGCGACCATGTTGCTGACCTAGCGAAGACCTTCGACAATCTTCGCTAATTCCAGATGAGGATGAACCCCTGCAAGTATGCTTTTGGGGTTACAATGGGCAAGTTCTTGGTGTTCATGGTGATCTAGCAGAGGATTAAGGCAAGCCCCAACAAGATCCGAGCCATCATCGACATGAGACCCTCAGCCAATAAGGAGGAGGTACAGCATCTGACCAGAAGAGTGGTAGCTCTGAGTCGCTTCCTATCCAAGTCAGTGGAGAGATGCCTTTCTTTCTTCAAGGCCCTGCGCAAGGTTAATGGTTTTGAGTGGATAGGGGAGTGCCATAAATCCTTCGAAGAGCTGAAAGAGTTCCTGTCTACTCCGTCGTTGCTATCCAAGCTGCGCGAGAAAGAGGAGCTCTCCCTCTACCTCGCGGCTTCCCCCAAGGCGGCCAACTCCGTGCTCGTCTGCATGGATGTCGACGGGACATAGAGGCTGGTTCATTACACCAGCAAGGTGCTTCGTGATGTAGAGACCAGGTGTTTCAAAACTGAAAAGATTGTTTTCGTCTTGATCGTCTCTGCTCAGCATTTCAGGCCTTACTTCCAAACCCACCCAATCATGGTGCTTACAGACCACCTGCTCAGTGCTCCACGTGGATGTTCATTGAATTTCCAAGAGAGTGGAGCCGGTCTTATCTTAGCGAGTCCAGAGGGAGAGGCGGTGGAGTACGTCCTTCACTTCCTCTTTCCCGCCACCAACAATCAAGCAGAATATGAAGCTTTGCTGGTAGGGATGAAGCTAGCCAAAGAGCTCGGAGTAAAACACCTCAGAGCCTTCACTAACTCATAGCTCATCTTTGGGCAAATCTCTAAAGAGTACGAGGCCCGGGATCCTATTATGTCCCGCTATCTAAGTAAGGTCCAATCATAGACCTTATTTTTTACTTATTTTATCGTTAGCTACATCCCTAGGGGCGAGAACGCTAGAGCTGATGCATTATTCCGTCCGGCCACCTTAGCTGACGGGACCCTGGGGAGAATGTGTGTGGAGTACCTGGAGGCCCCAAGCATTGAGGCCGCCGAAGAAGCCCTGCCGGTCAGCTAAGAGCCCACCTGGATGGACGCTTATGTCCAGTACCTCATCGACAACACCCTCCCCGAGGATCCTGCAGTGGCCAAACTGCTTAAGCAGCAAGCTCCCAAGTTCTTGATGTTGGATGGGTAGCTGTACTGAAGGTCCTTCGCATACCCAATTCTTCAATGCATCGGCCCTACGGATGCCAACTACGTTTTTTGCGAGATCCACGAAGGCATTTGTGGAAACCATCTGGAGGGCAGAGCACTGGCATACAAAGCTCTGCACCAGGGGTACTACTAGCTCATGATGAAGGAGGATGCCGCCGAGCTGATTCAGAGGTGCGATAGTTGCCAGCGACATGCCAACATCCAGCGATAGCCAACCTCTCAGCTAAGCCCCCTGACAGCTTCATGGCCCTTTCGCCTAGTGGGGAATGGACATCCTGGGACCATTACCCCTAGCCTTTGGCCAGCGAAGGTTCCTACTTATTGCTATCGACCACTTCACCAAGTGGGTGGAGGCCGTGGCGCTAGCAAAGATCATCGAGAGCAAGATGAGATCCTTCTTCTAGAAGTTCATTATCTACCGATTTGGATTGCCCCACACCCTCATCACTGACAATGGCCAGCAATTCAACAATGCCCCCTTCAGAGGATTCTACGCTGAGCTGAGCATCTGCCAGCGGTTTACCTCCATCGGCCATCTCCAAATAAATGGGGCAGCTGAGGTGACAAACCGCACTATTCTCCAAGGACTCAGAACGCGGCTGAATGACTTCAAAGGAAGATGGGCGGAGGAGCTCCCCAATGTACTATGGGCCTATCACATAATGCTACGGGCTCCCATCGAGGAGACCCCCTTTAGCCTTGTATTTGGGTCCAAGATGTCATCCCTGTGGAGATTGGCATCCCAAGTCCTCGGGTGGAGTCATACGATGAGGAGGATAACTTGAGCCGACTACGGGCCAACCTTGACCTCGTCAAGGAGGTACATGACCGGACGTGACTCAGGATGGTTGCCTATCGTTAGAGAGCTACCAAGTACTATCATGCTCGCATCTGCCCTAAGACATTCTTCCCAGGGGACTTGGTTCTCAGGTAGGCCGAGGTTTCAAGGCCAACAGAAGGAGGCAAGCTGTCATCGAATTAGGAAGGACCCTATCGGGTCACCGAGACCTTCCATCATGGAGCATATCGAATCGAGGGACTTAATGGGAAGCCTCTCCCCCGCACCTAAAATTTTGATAACCTTCGTCGGTACTACCAGTAATATACACCAATCTTTGATTATAAATCTGAGTACTTTATTTTTGAGTTTGAATACCTCATCTTCTCGGCTAATAAAGATATGTTCAAGTATCTCATCCTTTCAGCTAAAGTCCGACTCCGGTTGGTACTAAAAGCCCGAGGCCAGCTCGGCACCAAAGACCAATTCTAGTTGGCACTAAAAGCCCCAGGCCAGCTTGGCACCAATGCCCGACTCCGATCGACACTAAAAGCCCGAGGCCAGCTCGACTCCGATTGGAACTAAAAGCCCGAGGCTAGCTCGGCATCGAAGATCGACTCTAGCTCAACACCAAAGCTTGTCTCCAGCATCAGCACCCAAAGCCTGAGGCCAACTCGGCACCAAAACCCAACTCTGGTCGGCACCCAAAGCCTAAGGCCAGCTCGATACCAAAGTTCGACTCCAATCGGCACCCAAAGCTCGAGGTCAGCTCAGCACCAAAGCCTAACTTTGGTTGGCACTAAAAGCCCGAGGCCAGCTTGGCACCAAAGCCTAACTCCGGTCGGCACTAAAAGCCCGACTTCGATCGACATTAAAAGCCCAAGGCTAGCTCGGCACCAAAGTTTGACTCCGATCGGCACTAAAAGCTCGAGGCTAGATCGGCACCAAGAGCTTGACTCCGATCGGTACTAAAAGCTCAAGGCCAGCTTGGCACCAAAGCCTGACTCTGGTCGGCACTAAAAGCCCAAGGCCAGCTCGGTACCAAAGCCCAACTCCGATCGGCACCCAAAGCCCAAGGCCAGCTCAGCACTAGAGCTCGACTTTGGTCGGCACTAAAAGCCCGAGGCTAGCTTGGCACTAAAGACCAACTTCGGGTTAGCATGAAGACCAACTTCAGCATTGGCACCCAAAGCCCAAGGTCAGCTCGGCATTGAAGACCAGCTCCAGCTCGGCACCCAAAGATTGACCCCGATCGGCATGGAGGCCCTGCTGCAAGTTGGCGCCACATGCCTATTGCAAGACCAATGCCCCGGGACCGAACTCAAGTTTTCACAAAGGCAAGTTCCAGAGCCGGCCTCAACACTTTCCCCGGGATCCGCTCTCATACTGCAACTAAGTCTCGGACTTGCTCATGGTGAACGAACGAGTACCATGCCATCAGGACCAGTGCAGTCCTATCGGGGATCCTTCAAATGTGAACTAAGTAGAGGACACACTACTTTGAGCTAAGTATTCAGAGAAAGTCTTTAAGACACAAATTTCAAGCTATCATTTTCATTACTTAGTGAATGTTTACAAAGCGCCGACTTAGGTTGGACTTTGATACAATAACAGAAATAAAAGAAAAGGTATAGAAGGGGGCCCTCAAGTGTCGGCCGGCTTGGATTCACCATCAATCGACTCCTTCGGCTCCTTGAAGGCATCGGGCTCAAGGTCATTGAGGCTCGCGATGCCAAAGACCCGCACGGCCTTCTCCTTCCTGTGATGAAAGCCCTGGAGATAGGCATTGGCAAAGCCCTCTACCACCTCTTTAGCAAAAGCGGTGGAACCCCAAAAGCACTCCACAGCCTCTGCTGCCGCCCCTTCAGCATCCCATGCTCTCTGAAGGGCTTCACTCACTTAGGCATCAGTGTCGATGGCCCGGGCATCAGTGTCGATGGCCTGGGCATCAGTGTCGATGGCCCGGGCATCAGCCATCTGGGCGATCTCTTTGGCGTTCTTGGCCCGCTCCTCGAGATCCTTCGCCTCTTGATGCGCCGCATTGAGTAGGTGTCGACAGACCCTCAGCTCGGTCTTCATCTTCACCAACTCCACCTTGGTGGCACGGGCGCGCTCCAGGTCGGCCGCACCCTGCCGCCTGATCTCCTCCACCTCTTCTTGGAACAGCCCCAGGTTCCTCTGGGACTCCTTGGCCACCCTCAGCGCCCTCTAGGCCTCCTTAGTCTCCCTTTGAGCCACCTCCAGCGCGCCCTCCGCCTCTCTCTGGGCTGCCTCCAGTGCGCTTTCGGCTTCCTCGGCCCGGGTCACGATGGCCAAGGTCACCTGATGGGCACGGTCGCTTCGGAGGGTGGCATCCCTTAGGGCCAACAGGGAATTCACTGCCTGCACAGGGGAAAGCTTCCGTCAGCACAAAAAAGGGAAAATGGTGAATGAAGGAATGAATGTTGATTGACGGAGAGGGGAAGGCACTTACCCACAAATGCACCGTGAAGGCATCTTGGAGGGTGGTGGAGGCATCTAGCTGGCTGAACTCTGTCTGGAGCTTCGGTAGGCCAACCCCAGCCAGCAGCTGCTCCGCCGTGCGGCCATTGTACGTGAGAGTCATCCGGGATGAGGTCGCCTCGATCCTCCCCCACCAAGCAGAATTGGCCAGTGCCGGGGGCTAGGATGTCACCCCGATAGCCGACGGTGTTCCTCCATGGCCCTCACTGGTCGTAGCATCCTCAGTGGCTGCCTCAGCCGCAACCGGCATGCTCCCGCTCACTGGCAGGCCCTCTTCTGGAGATGGCGCAGCTGCAAGGTGGATCAGCTCCATGCCTAAAATGGCTAACTCTGCGCTCGAGTGGATTGTTGTGGCTCTCAGCTCCTTTGGAGGTGTGTCGATGACGAGGTCTATGGGCGGGATGGTCGGCGGGGCAATCGGCAAGACTGCAGGTGGGGAGGCCGGCGGGGCAGCCTCCTCGCCCGCCTCCTGGTCGTCGGAAGGGGGAGCAGAGGACTAAGGCCGAGGCCTCTTCTTCGTCCTCTCCTTCAACCCCTCTATTGAAAGATTATTGAAAAATTATATACCCCAATCCTTTTGATTTTGATGATTACTAAAAGCCATGAGTATGATAAAAGATGCAATGAGTTTATTTACATGTGCAATGAATTTATTTTGAACAATCAATGAGAATGTTAAAGTTTGATATTAATCATTTTGAAAGTAACTTTAAGCTCTATGTTTAAGCTTTCAAAAAGAGATTTTATAATTCATATTAAAATCAATGAGTTTTTGGAATGCTTCTTGAATTAATTCTTAATGTCAATTTTATTGAATTCAAGTCAAAACAATGATTTAAAATGAATCTAAAATGATTTTAAAGTGAATCAGAAAACTTTCTGATTTTTGATACGTTCCGAAGCCGACTCATGAGTTTCAGAGTCGACTCCCCTCAGAGAACAGAAATGTCTATCTGTCTCGAGTCGACCCACGTAATTTCATGAGTCGACCCCCGATTTTGTCGAGCCGACTCCATGACTGTGCGAGTCGACTCCGCTCAGACACCAGAGGTGTATTTTTCTGAGCACTTCACGAGTCGAACCCCAACTTTTCATGAGTCGACCCCCGACTTTCAGGAGTCGACACTTTACTTTTGGTGAGTCGACCCCCAAACTTTCTGAGCATTTCTATTTTTAGTATAACGAGCTCGAGCCGACTCGGGAAAAGCATGAGTCGACTCCAGCAAATCTGGGCGAGATTTTTTACGGATGCCAACTCAGCTTCAACGGTAAGTTTTTTGATTAACGGTTATTTTTCTTTGTCTCTAACGGCTATATTCTTGCAGAATCTATAAATAGAGAAGCCGTTTTCAAATCCAAGAGAGACATATAGAGAGATATTTATTTCAAAGAAAAAGAAGAGAAAAATCGGAAAAACAGAGCTTTAGTTGAAAAAAATCCGTGATTCAAAATAGAGTGAAAGAAAGAGTGTAAAATCAAAGGAAGTTCCTTCTGTGTTTAAGCTAAAATCCAAGGAAGCTTCTGAAGAAAATCCAAGTGCTATTCAAGAGTATCTCAAGAGATTTCCACCGTTCAAAGAAAAGAGGAAAAGCCCAAATCAACTCCAACTCATCTTTTGTGAAGAATCCAAGCTGAGGCCGGGTTCTACACTTCAAAGGAGTTGAAGAAAAGAAGAAAAGCTCAAAACCAACCAACTGCAAATCAGGCTTATCTAAACTCTATTCTTACAATTGTTTATCTGCTCATTAAGGAGCCTTGTAACTAAACAAACAATATTTCTATTCTTTGTGTCTAGCTCAATCTGGGGGATTGAACTAGAGGAGGTAGTCTTACCTCAGTTCAAGCTTGGTTAAGCTTGGGTTAAGGGTTTTTGTGCTGGTGAGCCCTTGAAAACCAGCTGGGTTTGTTGTGTGCCCGGAAAAACAATAAGTTTGAGTTGTGAGCTTGTAAAACAACTCTGCTGTAATCTAGGATGATTATAGTGTGGACCCAAGTGAATCTTGGGAGTGGACGTAGGTGTTAGATACACCGAACCACTATAAAATCCTTAGTGTTTGTCGTGATCTATTGTCTCTATCTCTATCTCTGTTTTATTCACTGCAATTTATCTTTGCTTTGCATTTGTCTTCATTCATCTCAAGCTAAATAGATTAAAAGGCTAATTTTTTAAAGAACCCAATTCACCCCCCCCCCTCTTGGGTTGTCATCTAGGCCAACAATTGGTATCAGAGCTAGTGCTCATTAGATTTTGATCACACGATCAAGAGCTAAAGTTCCAAATGGCAACACAAGTTGGTTCGTTTGCTGAAGGTCATTCTACGAATAGACCTCCACTATTTAATGGCTCAAATTATTCTTATTGGAAAGCTAGAATGAGGATATTCATTCAAGCTTCTGATTATGAGCTATGGGGTGTTATAATTAATGGACCTAGTACACCCACACATGTTATAGATGGCACTATTGTTCCTAAGCCCGAAAGGAACTGGAATGATAATGATAGAAAAATGGCACAGCTCAATGCGAAGGCCATGAATGTTTTATATTGTTCTCTTGATGCTAATGAATTTAATCGTATCTCTACTTGTAATTCCGCTAAAGAGATATGAGATAGATTAGAGGTTACCCATGAAGGAACCAACCAAGTTAAAGAATCTAAGATTAATATACTTGTGCATAAATATGAATTATTTAGCATGGAACAATCTGAAACCATTGCATGCATGTACACAAGATTCACAGATATTGTAAATGGTTTGAAAAGTCTTGGTAAGACATATACTAACTCTGAACTTGTTCGAAAAATTCTTAGGTCTTTACCAAGATCATGGGAAGCAAAAATGACTACAATCCAAGAAGTTAAGGACCTCAATACTTTACCCTTAGAGGAGCTTCTAGGATCCCTTATGACCCATGAACTGACTATGAGGCAGCATGTTGAGGAGGACTCAAAGAAAAAGAAAGTTATTGCCCTCAAAGCTGCAAAAGAAGAAGAGAGCAGCAGTGATGATGATGATGATAATGATGAAGAGACTGCTCTCTTGGCAAAGAAATTTAAGAGATTTATGAGGAGAAAGAAACCCTTTCACAAGAAAAAATTTGGAGCTAAGTGGGAAGGAGAAAAGGATAAAAATAAGGACAAGGATAAAGAAAAAGAAAAAGACCCCTTGACTTGCTATGAATGTAATAAATCGGGGCACTTTAGAAATGAATGTCCTAGATTGAAGAAAGCCTACAAAAAGAAAAAGAAGGCTTATATGGCGACATGGAGTGACAGCGAGGAATCTTCTTCCGAAGAAGAAGAGCAAAAGGAAGTCGCAAACGTATGCTTTATGGCGGACGACAATGACGAGGTATGTTCCGACAACCCTTGCGATGAATTTACTTTCGATGAACTTTTTGATGCCTTTAATGAACTTGTTGGGGATTTTAAAATTTTGAAAAAGAAATATAAGTTTTGAAAAATGAAAACTTAGCCTTCATTCAGGAAAAAGAAAATCTTAACAATGAAATTAAGAAACTTAAATCTGAAAATGAAATTTTAATGAATGAAAAGGAATCAATCTCAAATGAAAAAGATAAACTAAAGGATGAGGTTGAAAAACATAAAAACATAGTTGATAAGTTTACATTAAGTTCAATTAAATTAGACATGTTGTTAAATAGTCAAAAAGCTGTTTTTGACAAAGCCGGATTAGGATATAACACTTTAAGAAAACAAAAATCACTTAAAAATATTTTTGTAAGTGCTGGCCAAAGTAATTTCACATGCTTTAAATGTAATCAAAAAGGGCATAAATCATATGAATGTAAAAATCTAAAACCTAATAAAAACTTAAATGTTAAAGGGAAGAAAATATGGGTTCCGAAAGGAACAATATTTGTTGGTACTAACCATGAAGGACCCAAGAAAGCTTGGGTACCTAAACATAAAGTCTGATTTCATTGAAGGAATGTCTTGTGGCCAAGAGATCAAAGAAAAAGTGGTATCTTGATAGTGGCTACTCAAGACATATGACGGGTGACAAAGAAGAACTCATCACCCTAGAAGAAAAGAAAGGAGGAGTTGTTACATTTGGCGACAATGGCAAAGGCCAAATCTTGGGGTTTGGTAACATTCAAATAACTCCCTCCACGTTTATTGAGAATGTACTTTATGTTGATGGTTTAAAACAAAACTTAATTAGTATAAGTCAATTATGTGATAAAGGTTTTAAAGTATCTTTTGAATCTTCTTTATGCACTGTAACTAATCCCATTGATAATAGCATTATTTTTATTGGAAATAGAAATGGCAATGTATATATGATTGACTTAGACAATTTGTCTACCAATAACCATTGCTTAGTTGCTAATAATGCTAATATGAATGAGACTGGTTGGTTGTGGCATCGAAGATTAGGTCACGCAAGCATACACCTAATTTTAAAACTAATTAGAATGGATTTAGTAAAAGGTTTACCTAAATTAGATTTTGAAAATAACAAAATATGTGATGCATGTCAGTTTGGAAAACAAACAAGAAGTTCTTTCAAATCTAAAAATATTGTTTCAACTTCTAGGCCACTAGAGCTACTTCACATGGACCTTTTTGGACCAACTAGAACCACAAGTCTAGGAGGAAAGAAATATGGTCTTGTGATAGTAGATGATTACTCTAGATTCACTTGGGTAATGTTTTTAGCTCACAAAGATGAGACTTTCTCGATATTCATGAAATTCTTCAAGAAAGTAACAAATGAGAAAAACACTACCATAGTGTCTCTAAGAAGTGATCATGGAACTGAATTTGAAAATCACTTATTTGAAAGTTTTTGCAATGAAAATGGTATTAATCATAATTTTTCTGCACCTAGGACCCCACAACAAAATGGAGTAGTTGAAAGAAAAAATAGGACTCTAGAAGACATGGCCCGTACCATGCTATGTGAAAGTAAACTCCCGAAATACTTTTGGGCGGAAGCTATTAACACAGCATGTTACATCCTAAATAGAGCCTTAATAAGACCTATTTTAAAGAAAATACCTTATGAATTATGGCATGATAGAAAACCCAATATAATATATTTTCATGCATTTGGTTGTAAATGTTTTGTTCACAATAATGGTAAAAATAATTTAGGCAAATTTGATGCTAAATCTGATGAAGGAATATTCTTAGGATACTCAATAACTAGTAAAGCATATAGAGTATTTAACAAGAAAACTTTAGTTGTTGAAGAATCAATTCATGTTATTTTTGATGAATCCTTAGCTACTCATTCTGAAAAATTTGATGATGATGAAGATACAAACATAATTAAAAAAGATCTTGAAAAATTAAATATTGATGTATCTTTAGATCAAGATCAAGATGCTAAAGATAATAATTCACCTAAGGATGATGATACTAACGCTAATCATAATGATGTAGATCTACCTAGGGATTGGAGATATGCTTATAGTCACCCTAAGGAATTGATTATAGGTGATCCATCTCAAGGAATAAGAACTAGATCATCCATGAGAAACATTAGTAATCATCTTGCATTTGTATCACAAATTGAACCTAAGACTATTGAAGAAGCTGAAAAAGATAATAATTGGATGTTAGCAATGCAAGAAGAATTAAATCAATTTACAAGAAATAATGTATGGACCTTAGTTGAAAGACCTAAAAATCATTCGGTTATAGGATCAAAATGGATATTCAGAAATAAACTAGATGAAAATGGCATAGTAATTAGAAACAAAGCTAGATTGGTTGCAAAAGGATATAATCAAGAAGAAGGTATTGATTTTGATGAAACCTTTGCACCGGTAGCTAGATTAGAAGCCATTAGGCTATTACTTGCATTTGCATGTCATATGAATTTTAACTTATTTCAAATGGATGTAAAAAGTGCATTTCTAAATGAATTTATAAATGAAGAAGTATATATAGAACAACCACCAGGTTTTGAAGATCACGAATTTTCAAATCACGTCTTTAAATTGCACAAAGCACTATATGGTTTGAAACAAGCACCTAGAGCTTGGTATGATAGATTAAGTAAATTCTTAATTGAAAATGATTTTATAAGAGAAAATGTTGATAAAACTTTGTTTTTGAAAAGAAAAGGTAAAGATTTATTAGTAGTTCAAATATATGTTGATGACATCATTTTCGGTGCTACTAACAATACTCTATGTCAAGAGTTTACTAAGTTGATGCAGGGAGAATTTGAAATGAGCATGATGGGAGAACTCAACTTCTTCCTTGGACTCCAAATCAAACAAAGCAAAGAGGGAATCTTCATCAACCAAACAAAGTACACAAGAGAAATTCTAAAGAAGTTTGGTATGGAATCAATTAAACCCTCGGAACACCAATGAGTCCTTCATGCAAGCTGGACAAAGATGAAGAAGGTAAGAAGATTGATCAGAAATATTATCGAGGTATAATCGGATCCCTACTTTACTTAACCGCAAGTAGACCAGATATAATGTTTGTTGTTTGCTTATGTGCTAGATTTCAGTCTAAACCTAAAGAATCACATTTAATTGCTGTTAAAAGAATACTAAGATATGTAAGTGGAACAAAAAATGTAGGTTTATGGTATTCTAGAGACTCCACATTAAATTTGATTGCTTACACTGATTCTGATTATGCTGGATGTAAGTTAGATAGAAAAAGCACAAGTGGTGCATGCCAATTCTTAGGAAGTAACTTAATCTCATGGTTTAGCAAAAAGCAAAATTCAGTTGCATTATCAACTACTGAAGCTGAATATGTAGCAGCTGGAAGTTGCTGTGCTCAAATCCTATGGATTAAGCGACAACTTGAAGACTATGGTATCACACTTGATAAAACACCTATAAGATGTGATAACACAAGTGCAATTAATCTAACAAAGAATCCAATTCAACATTCAAGAACCAAACACATAGAAATTAGATATCATTTTATAAGAGAACATGTTGCAAATAATGAAATATGTCTTGACTATGTTAACACTGAAGAACAATTAGCAGACATATTTACAAAACCTTTAAGTGAAGAAAGATTCTGTTATCTTAGAGGAGAGTTAGGGATTTGTGATCCATTAGAATGAATTTGAAACCCCTAAGGAAATTTTATCTAAGATTCTTTCAAATCCTTGATCTTTAAGGAAATCTTATCTAGAATTCATATCTAATTGATCCATTCATATTCAATGATTATTTTATCAATTTTTATGATCATATTTCCGGACACATTTCAGAAATTTCATGTTTTTGCTCTGAAATGGTCTCGGAGCCGACTCGGTGCGTATCGGAGTCGACTCCTGAAACTCTCGGGTCGACCCCTTCTCGGCGCGAGTCGACTCCACTTCGGGATGGTTTTCTGTGACTGTCCGGAGTCGACCCCTTGCTTTGCGCGAGCCGACTCGAAGTGGTCCCAGGTTGATTTATCTAGGGCAGAGTCGACTCGCCGTTCTTTTCAAACGTCCCAATCTCTCAAAATACTCTCTCCAAAATATCTCCAGACCTTCCAAATTCCCAAAATCACTGATTAATCCTTCCAATCGACCAATGGCACCCAAAACTCGTGGTTCCAATCTTGCTGCGGCGGTGTGAAGAGGAAGAGAGCCGTGAGGAAGACGGTGAGGCGTCCGGTCGTGAGCCTTCTCCAAGCACGGATTCCACTTCATCATCTTCAACCCCCAATGCTTCTCCAGCCACTACTACTTCTCAGGTAGATAGATTAGCAGATAGAATCATCACCACGGGTAGGAAAGTGGATTTTGAACTTTTTGAGGCAGAGGGATTTTTATTAGGGAGACAATTGATAGAGATGGGATGGGAGAAGATCTGTTCACTGGATTGCCCGACTTATCCCGCTCTTGTAAGGAGTTTTATAAGAACTTGTCTAGAGGAGATCATGGTCTCATAAGCACTGTAAGAGGAAATAGGATCTCTGTGACTGTAGAGCTTCTGTCTAGACTATTGGATCTACCCTTATCAGGGACTGCCACATTTTCTTCTGAAGACCGAAGCCCTGCTCTTGCTAGATTATTAAACCGAGATGTTGTCGGTTTTGAAGAAGTTTTTGCCAACCAATTATCATTAGAACTAAGATTGCTTCATAACATTTGCAGTAGGATACTTTTTCCCAAAATAGGAAGATTTGATTATGTATCTGAAAGGGACATCTTTGTGATGGATGCTATTGTTACGGGCAAACCAATAAACCTTCCCAGTATGATTCTTTGGTACATTGCTGACTGTGGAGGAAAAAGGAAATCAAGCTTGCCCTATGGTATGATCCTCACCAAGATTTTCTAGAGCCAAGGAGTTGTTATTTCTGATAGTGAGCCAATGAGGAACCTGAGGCATACAGACTTTTATAGCTTGGCCACCATTCATCGGATGGGTTTTATTATTAAAAATGGAAAATGGGAGAGGAAAGGATTAGTAGAAGAGAGCTACGGATGTTGATGCACCAGGTCCATCAGTTAGACACTATTCACCTGCACCTCCGAGCCCTCCTACTTCTGCACCTGCTCCTACCCCCGCTCAGTCATTTGATCAAGCTTCATCCTCTTCTGCTGGCTTCTCAGATCTACAATTAAAGCAACTCAAAGGACTTTTGATGATCAGTCAGAAAATTAAAGTCAGAGTTTGAAATAAGTTCATGAATCTAAAGGAGACTCTATATCTCTTGGATGATCGGATCACTAAAATTGAGTCTACTCTCAGCACTTCTTCAATCTTTAAGTGGAGATCTCAAGAACATTTTTGAAGAGCTTAAAGATATTTGCGGAGATGGCGAAACCTACTCTAAGTGCAATGCGGAGCTACAAGATAAAATTTTGACTGCTTGCACCTTTGTAGATGAAAGGCTAAAAGACTATGTAAAAATCCAATCAGATGGAATGAAGAACATAGTTGATCATTTGACTAGGATTGTTAGAACTCATTTCTAATGTATTAGATTTTCAATCCTTGCTATGTATTGAAGTTATTGTTATGTTTTACATTTTGATATCAATGTATTAGACACTTTAATGTATTAGACTCTTTGATGAAATGAAATGTCAATTTTGATTACTCAATGTAATTTCTTTCTATCAACGAATGAATGAATGTTTATGCTTCTCTACCTTTTTGTTGATAACAAAAAAGGGGGAGAGTTTTATAGTTTTATGATTGAATATGCATATGAGAAAATCAAATTAATCAATGAGATAATTAATTGAATGATTAAGTTTCATAGGGGGAGCTACCTCATTCAGGGGGAGCCTAAGCCTATCTATGAAAACAAAATAAATTCACAAATCAATCATGCATAAACTCAATGTTTTTGTCATCATCAAAAAGGGGGAGATTGTTGGAAGATTATTGAAAAATTATATGCCCCAATCCTTTTGATTTTGATGATTACTAAAAGCCATGAGTATGATAAAAGATGCAATGAGTTTATTTACATGTGCAATGAATTTATTTTGAACAATCAATGAGAATGTTAAAGTTTGACATTAATCATTTTGAAAGTAACTTTAAGCTCAATGTTTAAGCTTTCAAAAAGAAATTTTATAATTCATATTAATCAATGAGTTTTTGGAATACTTCTTGAATTAATTCTTAATGTCAATTTTATTGAATTCAAGTCAAAACAATGATTTAAAATGAATCTGGAACGATTTTAAAGTCAATCAGAAAACTTTCTGATTTTTGATACGTTCCGGAGCCGACTCATGAGTTTCAGAGTCGACTCCCCTCAGAGAACAGAAATGTCTATCTGTCTCGAGTCGACCCACGTAATTTCATGAGTCGACCCCCGATTTTGTCGAGCCGACTCCATGACTGTGCGAGTCGACTCCGCTCAGACACCAGAAGTGTGTTTTTCTGAGCACTTCGCGAGTCGACCCCAACTTTTCATGAGTCGACCCCCGACTTTCAGGAGTCGACACTTTACTTTTGGTGAGTCGACCCCATGACTTTCTAAACATTTCTATTTTTAGTATCACGAGCTCGAGCCGACTCGGGAAAAGCATGAGTCGACTCCAGCAAATCTGGGCGAGATTTTTTACGGATGCCAACTCAGCTCCAACGGTAAGTTTTTTGATTAACGGCTATTTTTCTTTGTCTCTAACGGCTATATTCTTGCAGAATCTATAAATAGAGAAGCCGTTTTCAAATCAAGAGAGACAATAGAGAGATATTTATTTCAAAGAAAAAGAAGAGAAAAATCGGAAAAACAGAGCTTCAGTTGAAAAAATCCGTGATTCAAAATAGAGTGAAAGAAAGAGTGTGAAATCAAAGGAAGTTCCTTCTGTGTTCAAGCTCAAATCCAAGGAAGCTTCTGAAGAAAATCCAAGTGCTATTCAAGAGTATCTCAAGAGATTTTCAACACTCAAAGAAAAGAGGAAAAGCCCAAATCAACTCCAACACATCTTCCGTGAAGAATCCAAGCTGAGGCCTGGTTCTACACTTCAAAGGAGTTGAAGAAAAGAAGAAAAGCTCAAAGCCAACCAACTGCAAATCAGGCTTATCTAAACTCTATTCTTACATTGTTTATCTGCTCATTAAGGAGCCTTGTAACTAAACAAACAATATTTCTATTCTTTGTGTCTAGCTCAATCTGGGGGATTGAACTAGAGGAGGTAGTCTTACCTCAGTTCAAGCTTGGTTAAGCTTGGGTTAAGGGTTTTTGTGCTGGTGAGCCCTTGAAAACCAGCTGGGTTCGTTGTGCGCCCGGGAAAACAACAAGTTTGAGTTGTGAGCTTGTAAAACAACTCTGCTATAATCTAGGGTGATTATAGTGTGGACCCAAGTGAATCTTGGGAGTGGACGTAGGTGTTGGATACACCGAACCACTATAAAATCCTTAGTGTTTGCCGTGATCTATTGTCTCTATCTCTATCTCTGTTTTATTCACTGCAATTTATCTTTGCTTTGCATTTGTCTTCATTCATCTCAAGCTAAATAATTTAAAAGGCTAATTTTTTAAAGAACCCAATTCACCCCCCTCCCCCCTCTTGGGTTGTCATCTGGGCTAACACCCTCTACCTCGTCGGCAGGCCTTCGTCTCTTTATGACCGTCCTCATCAGCATGTCGGCCAGCGGTATCATGTCTGCATGAATCAGAGCCAGTGTTATTATTAAAAAAATAAAAAAAAGAAAAAAAAAAAAAAAAGAGAACAAGGAAAGGTCTTCGTGGCTGCTCACCACCGCTCGGGAGGATGCCCACGAGCCGAAAATTCTCCTCCAATGGGAGCTGGTTGCAGGAGGGGACCACTGCGGTCAACAACTGCTCGAATGCCTCCTTATCCCTCGGGACCATCATCAAGTTTTTGTTCGGCCCAATGTCCAGGTCCCTCCAAATCGACCTCACCCCCTCGAAGTCAGCAAAAAAAAAATTAGATCTTCCATCCTTTGACAAACGTGGGGAGATCCAATCGGAGGGCTCGACCGGGCCTAGGCTGGAGCAGCCACCAGCCCGACTGATGACGAAGGGTATAGAAGGAGCGAAAGAGGAAAACCCTAGCCTCTATACCTTGGAGGTGGCACAGCACCAGAAAGCCGCTGATGGTCCAAATGGAATTCGAGACCAACTGCATGGGCGCTAAAGAATACCTATCAAGAAGATTGATGATGAAGGGGTGGAGAGGCAGTCGGAGGCCCACCTTGAGAAAAGCTTCATACACGGCGACTCTATCGGGTCGGGAGGAGGTCACCGTATCGTTGAGGGTAGGGACGAACAATCGGACATTGGCCGGGATCCCATACCAGGCCCTAAGGTTCGCTAATGTTTGGCCGATCATAGTGGAAGCGGACCCTTCTGGGGATTCCCCTCTAACCCTAGGTGCTCGGGTTACCCTCGATGGGGGCCCCGGGCGGCGACCCACTGCTGGGACAGAGAAACATGATCCTCAGAGGATGGAGAAGGAGAAGAAGCCATGCAGGTATGGGGGATGGAGAGGCCTGAAGCCGCAAGAAGAAAGGCGGTCCTCAGGAGGTGCAGAAGAAGATCAAGAGGGGGAAGAAGCCATGGAGAAAAGAGCAGTAAAGAGTCGGAAGGACTGACTTGGACGAAGAAGGAGGGACGACAAGGTCCAAGGACTCGGGCGAGGTTCAGGCTTGGGGAGGAAGAAGAAGATCGTGGGGGCATGAGGTACCAGGTACGGATGCCCCCTTGTTATACCCCTTTTCAAATTGTTCCATCTAATCCAGCCAGTCGCGTGCACACCCCCTATTGGAGAAGACGCCTCATGCACGAAACACGAGGTCTATAGCCAATGAAGGGGCATTGATAATGTTGGCATAATGATGGCTATAATGGCAGTGGCCTTTCCATGGGTTTTGAAAGGGCTTTCCCATTTCAAGAAGGATACTCTCAGATTGACAGTGAGGATCAATAGGAGTAGTGGCATTACGATGCCCCATACCATCGGCATTGAGGCATCCCCACTCCTGAGGACACGTGTCTTTCCACGACTGATGGCGCATCGGGATCAGCCACTCGGTAAGTTTGCGCCCCTTTCATCAAGCGGAGGATGGACCCACACCATCTTAGAGGCGAAGAGGTATGTGATGTGGCTGATCAAGCCATGTTTGGGGTTAACGGATTGAGTACCTGATGGAGCCTCGGCCTCGGACTCCAAGGACCCCCTCGGCCTCAGACTCCAGGTCTCCTTCGGCATCAAACTCCAAGGTCCCCCTCGGCCTCGAACTCTAGGTCCTCCATGGCCTCGAATGCCAGGTCCCCCTTAGCCTCGGACTCCAAGGTCCCCATCGGCCTCGGACTCAGGTTCCCTTCGGTCTCGGACTCCAAGGTCCCCCTCGGCCTCGGACTCCAGGTCCCCCTCGGCCTTGGACCCCAGGGTTCCTTTGGCCTTGAGCCTTAGAGTCCCTCTCCCGACCTCGACATCGGACACCACCACGTGACCCGCTAATCACCTGCAGCCACCACGTGGCTCACTAACCATCTGCAACCATGCATGGCCACTACCCGTTACGATGCATGCCTGACATGACTAGGCCTACTTACCATATGTGGCACTGCGCTTGGTAGAGGGCTGGCAGGTAGGGCCATCTCTGACATGCTCAGTGATTGTTGCGACCTATCCCTGCCAGCCTCTCCGTCTACCCGCAATCAGACAAAAACATCTCGAGATTGACAACCTTTCAAAAGCGGATAAAGAGGACTCCCGGATAGGTATAAGAACCTTCTCTCATAACAAGAGAGGGGATCTGATCTAAACTCCAAGTTTCTCTAGCTAATTTCTTTAGCTCTTTCTTCTTCACTGTTTTTTAAGTTGCTCACTTGAGCATCGAAGGATCCCTACTGGTGCAATCGGTCTCCGAAGACTTTCTTGCAGGAATCCCATCGAGGAGGAGTCATTAGAAGTTTTTCCAAATGTACTCACAGCCCTCCAGGATCCTCTTCATTACCCGGCGTTTGAGGAACATGATTTGGCGACAACACATTATTTAGTGAAAGTGTATCGGATGAATATTACTTGTATCTCATGAAGAACTTTCACCAAATTTTGACTAACAAACAACATTGGTTTTCAAAACTTGAAATACCAGCTCTTGCATTGGGTGGCTAAGATCAATACGGATTGAGATCTTAATTATGTTGGTTGAGATGGAAGGCTAAAGACACCCAAAGAAATCTGCCCTGGAACCTTTGGTAGTCCTTAAAAAATATAAAAATATGAACCTAATTGACTTCTCAAGTATAGCTCAAGTTGAATTCATTTTGAGAGATTATATTGAAGTATGTTTGTCACTTTAACATGCAACTTGGTCCCCAACCTAAACTGATCCCTGCACCAATCTGAACTTGATGATGAATAGATAGAATATGGAGTCAAAGTCAAACACATTGAAACCTTTGGATTAGGAGGATTTTAATACCCAACCTTACTTGAACTTGTATAGTTACTGGATTTCTTGCATACAATATGTATTTCTATATATGCTTTAATAAAAAAAGGTATAATAATACGTTAGAGCATGTTTTATGCTTGACTTTAAGTAAGATGTATCCTTTCAATTTTGTCTATTATTATGTCAACAATCAAGTACTTATTGATGATTTTCATAGTATATATGTTTTCATTGATCAAATTCTTGAAATTAAGCATGCATTGTTTAACTTGATTAACCTTTAAGATATAATTTTATACCTCGTTGATATTAAACCCAATCTCCATTCGAGCCAATCTTGATATACATTTATATTATCCAAACCTAGATCCAGTTTGATCTTTCAATAGATAGGGTGTGGAGCAAACACAAGAGCCAAAATCTTAGCATGTATTTAGGTTTAGCACCCTTAGTGACAATTTATAATTTACATATTAAGCTTAAAGTCAAACACGTTCGATAAATACTAATGTAATGTAAGCTAACACTAAAAATTAAGAAGGAATGAAGTAGCTGAATATTGGATTTAAAAAAAAAATTTAAAAACATTGGATTTGGTTACAAATGTTTTGATACTAATTTGTTTTAAAGAGTTTGAAATCAAGCTATTCTTAGAAATGTCGAATGAGTTTCCTTTTCCCATCATCAAGTTAGTAATAGATATGATTACATCAAATGTTATTAGTTCATCTAAGGATGTGTATCAAAGTTGTAGCCAAATAAAACAACTGAAGATACAAAAATGGCATCTTCTATTGCATCTTAAAGAAGTTTATTTTTATAGTGCCATCTATTAACAAGCTATAACTTTCTTGTTATACGACATAATATATAAAGAAAATATGATGCATGTAGATGATATCATACACAAATATGAAGAGCCTAAAAGACAGTTAGAGAACCTCTAAAATTCATTTTCTCAACTAATGCCTCATTTGAAATAGTGGTTAGACTCCTCTAATGACAACTATCGGAGAAAAGCTACTTATCATAGTTGACAAAAAAATAGCTAATGTTGACCTCTCTCCTCCCCTTCAATAGCCATCCCAAACTCAGCCTAAGTATAAGCTTCCACATGTCTATTCTAAATATTTTTTCAAAATAACCTTGAGATTTCTAGGTTTATTGTTAGGAGATAAGACATTAAGATATAGCTTGTGTACTTTAACTTAAAGATGCCCTCTCCATCAAATAAGAAAGGATCTCAAGTTTTCTTGTAATAATCTAAAATATCAATCAATTTTATTTAGCTCGCAACAATTTATAAGCTAATTTGCAAAATACCACATAAGGCTTGTTAGCTTGCTTAGTGGCTAGTGTTTTAAAATATTTAATAAAAAATTGGCAAACAATTTCAAAAAGATCATGGTGAATATGGTCAGTAGTGTATAGAATACATTTATCTCAAACCTATATATCCTTGGACTATTTACATGCTAAAGGGATTATTTGTGATTATAAGAAGATGAAGGCATAATGAGTATTGGTGAGATTAGATCTTGAGAAGGCATAAAATTTGCTTGATTACGAGTTTAGTTTGGTTGTTTGGTTGAGACAAAGGGATTTTTATGATAGATGGATATCATGGATCTAAGAGGCAATTTGTATGATGAAAGGTTTTATCTTGGTTAACATTGGATTTGATTCTTTAATCACATGAAAGTAGGCTTTGAGGTAGGGACATTTGACCTCCTCATTGCTATTTATCTTAGTTAGAGGATCTTGATGAATGCAATGGAGCATAGAATGCTCAAAGATTAGTGGCAAGAGGCAGTAAATAAATTTTTAATTTATAGTATACCAATGATACTTTGTTATCTATTATGGGAAAAGATAGATTTATAAATTTAAGGGAATTATTGATCTTAGAATTCATGCTTTAAAAGTTTAATTATTGAAAGAGTTGTGGAGGAGTAAATTGATAGAAAAACTCAGAATTTATCTAATGCTAATAGTCCTTAATTATTTAGTACTTCTAGCTCTTCAGGTAATTGGATTGGATGGATTGAGTATTACATGCAATTTAGAGATATTTCTTTGAGTAAAGGATACATGATTGATGAAAAATCAATAAGCCTATTTTAGCTTGGAACAAATTTTGCGGATGAAGAGGGCTAATAAATAACAAGTTGTTTGTTAAATATTTGAGACTCCTGGAGATACATGATGCTCCTCTCTTAAATTAGGATTGCTTGGAGTATGTATATCACCAGTCTAATACTTGGAATTTTTGAGTTTAACACTCTATAGATTTTAGTGCTTTATAGGGTTTTCCTTTTGAGTTACCCTTGCATTTCTAAATATTTGAGATCTTGTATGTAGCTCAGATTTTGGAATAGGTGAATAGAGATAATTTTTAAACCAAGCTATCTATGCTTCTCACACTACTATTATGCCAAAGAACATAAAAAGTATAATTAATAGTACTTTTTTATGTTACTTTTTTAGTAAATGAAAGAAATTATTTTATTAATATTGCAGTTGGAGCAACTTGATTCTTTACAATAGTTCTATGGCTCGGCGGGCTTCGGCGGTGAGACTACCTCGATGGGTGCAGGACCATCATTTCCCCGGCTTTAGTGGAGTCGTCATCGTCATCACCTGCCACCTCTTTTGCCTTCGCTGCTCCCATTGCCTCCACGAGCTCCTTTGGGTCTTCAACGATGATATCATCTAAATTGGTGATGTTGAAGGCCCGAGAGGTCTTATTCTTGCATTCCTCAAAATCTTTGAGGAATGCATCATACATTGCCTTCATGACCTCATCGGCGAAGTTGGCAGAGCTCCTGTACTGCTCCACGACCCCCATGGCCTTGCCTTAGTGGCCTGGGCCTCGGCCTTCGCCCGGGAGGCTTCCTCCTTGGTGCGCTCGGCCTCTTTCGCCGTCTCCTACATGAGGATCTCCGCTCCATTTCACCTCAGGATGGCCCCTTCGAGCCGGAGTTCGAAGTCTGCCGCCTTAGCTGTAGCTTCAACTCGGCAGCCTTCATGCGCTCAGTCTCGACCTTGGCCTCCCTCTCTGCCTCCATGAGCTGGGCTCCAATCCTCAGGCTGCTTCCTTAGCTGCTCGATCAACGCTGCCTCGCGGGCCTTAAAGGAGGCCAGCTCCTTAGCCATGCTGTTAGCTTGGGCCTGGGCAGCAGCGGCCTCCCTCCGGGCAATGTCGCAGGACTCTGTGGTCCAAAGGCAAGCGTTCTGCATGGTGAAGATGCTGCCCACCACCTGCATGATGAAGACACAAGTGAGAACACTAAACTGCAAAGGAAGAGCAGATTCGGGAGAAAAGAAATGAAGTCACTTACCCGGAGCATCAAAGTATAAAGACAGTCCAAGACCTCCACCATGCCTTGGTGGTGGAGCTCCTCCCGAACTTGCGGAGGGAGGGCACGCTCTAATAGCCGCTCTGCCAATCGGATGTCGCTCAGCACCGAGATGATATCCAAGGGGAACCATCGAGCCCACGGAGTCTAGCTGGTGGGGGTGTTGTTGCCAGTCCGAAGGCTCCCGCCACCTCGAGTGCGGACATGGGTATCGCCACCGCATTGTCGCCTCTAGTTCATGGAGGGTCCTCCTTTTCCCTTATCTCCGCCGCTATCGAAGATTCTTCGGTTGGAGCCTCTTTGGTTGGGGGCACCTCGACCGAGGCCACCTCAGGTAGGGCCACCTCCTCATAGGCCCCTTGGCATTGGGGCTGGGGCGATGCCGGGCGTGTCGGGCGAGGCCTCTTCATCTCCGGCCTTCCCGCATCGTCGGTCGCCTCCTTTCTTTTCTTGCCGACCCCCTTCAATTGATCGATGGAGAACCTCATCCCTATGAAAAATACAAAGGGTCAGAAAAACATCAAAAGGGAAAGACAAAGAATAAAGAAAAATCCCGCACTCACCAAGGGTCGGAGTCGGACCCACACCGGCATCATGGAAATTCCTCTCCAACAGAAGATCTTGATAGGAGGGATCTAGGAGGAAAGCAACTGGTCGAAGACCTCCTGGTTGCTTTGTTCCATTGCTGGGTTCTTATTTGGAGACAGGTTCGGGTCTCCCCATTGCTCTCTCACTCCATCTATGTGGGCAAAGAAAAATCAAAATTTTCATTCTTTGATGGAGGAGGGAAGATCAAGCTTCAAGATCCTACCCGGCCTAGGGAAAAAAATCCACCACCCCACCTCGAAGGGATGGTGGCAGAGGGAGTATATGGTCCGAAATAAGAAAATTAGGGCCACAATACCAAGATAGTGGTAAAGGATGATGGAGGCGCTGATGGTTCTAAAGGAGTTCAGAGCTAACTGTGCCAGGACGAGTTTGTACCTCTTCAAAAGGCTGACAATGAAAGGATGGAGAGGGAGATGGAGACTTGCCCTGAGGAACTCTTCATACAGAGCAATGCCTTTGGCATGGCTGGCGATCACCCTGTCATTGGGCCCAAGAGCAGACAACCGAATCCCTTCCGGGATCCTATATTTAATCCTAAGGCTCTCTACTTCTGACTAAGACATGGTGGAAGAGACGCCCTCTGGGCAGACCAAACTAGGGATGGCAGCTATCTGGGGATGGCCCAGGGTGGCCTCTACCGATCCTCATCCCCATTAGGAAAAACTTTTTTGTTCCCCGCTCCGTTAAGTTGTTATAGTTAACGGGGTGGGGACGGGAATACTTGGCCGGATAAACGGACTGGATATCCGTTTGGCCGTTTACATAAAAAAATTAAATTATTTTATTAATTCATAATTTATTGAAGCTTAAAAAAATACTAATAAAAAGTTCCGGCTTTGATGTTCAATGTGATTGCATGAAAGAAGAGAACAGATAGGTAAACAGGGATGGGGACGGGTAAATGGGGATAGGGCGGTGGATACCGTTCCCGACCATTTACCTGTTTAGCCATTAACGACCATTTATCCATTTACTCGTTAAGCCACTTAGACCAGGGATTCTTCGATCCGTTAGAAATGGTACCGACCGGATAAACGGTCAAACAAAAAAAAATTGCATCCCTAGGCTGAACTTGGGACGGCAGCTAGAGGAGGCATCGGACAGATCGAAGTGGTCGAGGGCTCGTAGATCACTATACCGCCGGCCCTCCGATGCCGCAGGAGAGGGACTTCATCCTCAGAGGAGTGGAAGAGGAGGAAGAATAGATGATGGGTCTTTTACCCTTCCCTCAAACTAACCTAGGGTCCATGGCCAACTCAACGAAAGAGACGAGAAACCCAAGGAGAAGGAAAGAAGAACAGAAAGACTAAAGAGACTGACCTGCAGAAAGAAAGGGCAATCGGAAAGCTCAAGCTACAGAAGGAAGGAGGAGGAGAAAGGTTTCGTCTTTCTCTAGGGCACTGAAAGCATAAAAGGTTCAGTAGAAGAAGCAGAAGGCCTTTTATACGAGATTTTTTGAATTGTTCCACCCAATTATACAGCCATGTGGATGACAACGATTGGAAGCCGGCATCTCGATCGTTGAGCGACCCCTCACCTCCCAAGACATGACATTCCAGCGGTGCGTGGGGAGGCATAATTTGCGGCCGATAATGGCATGGTGATGATGGCACGCTAATGATGGCACACCACTCCTCGTCGTTCGAATCTTGATGCATTGAGGCTCTACATTCCTTTCGCTTGGCGGATGGAAGACATGTGGCCACACAAGCTCAGAAGTGGAGGGGCATCTGATGGGGCTGATGGAGCCACACTCGATCAATGATGGAGATCATCTGATGAAGCTGATAAGGTCACGCCCGATCAATAGTGGTGATCATCCTTTCAGAGCAACTTCAGCCGACCACACCCAGGTAGGGCCTCCAGTTACCCATCCAAGTAGAGCCTCCAATCAGCCACCCGGGTAGGACCCCGATTCAGCCATCCGGATAGAGCTTTTAGTTGGCCACTCAGGTAGAGTGGTCAGTCAGCCACCTGGGTATGACCTCGACTCGGCCATCCGGATAAGGCCTTCCATCGGCCACCCGGGTAGAGCCTCCAGTCAGCCACTCGGGTAGGACCCCGACTCGGCCATCCGGATAAAGCCTTCGGTCGGCCACCTGGGTAGAGCCTTCAGTCAGCCACCTAGGTAGGGCCTAAACTTAGCCACCTGGGTAGAACCCCGACTTAGCCACCCAGATAGGACCCTGACTCAGCCATCCGGGCAGGATCCCTTGTGGGTATCACTCATATGATCCCACTGCTCATGGTTGCTCGTACGACCTCTCCATAGTCCTGAATCTTCGTAGAGACGTGGGGGACAGATTTGGCAAATTCTGGCTGCTCAGGCCCGGCAAGCCCTATCAACTTGGCAACGACCGCTCAGTTCTGATAAGCCTTGCCAACCTGATGATGGCCACCCAGGTCTAACAAATCTTATTAACCTTGACATGCCACGCGAGGGACAAATCTTGCAATTATGGTCACTTTAGCCTTATCGCGTGTGCTCTAACATTTAGTTACATTGCGAGTTCCGCTAACCCCATAAAATAGGTAAAAGGGACCCTCGATCAAGTAAGACAAACGATGCCTGCACATACACTCACACAGAGCATCTCTTCCTAGAACTCTCAAGCTTTCCTTCAAGCTTACAGTTGTTGCTCAGAGCACTAACTTGAGCGTTGAAGGGTTCCCATCGGAATCTCTGGCCCCTAGGGACTCTGTACATGCTCCCGATCAAGAGAAGCCCACCGGAGGATCCTTGCTTTGCCGGAAAAGGCGATCGGATATTTCCTGATGATCAAGGAAGGTGACTTAGCGACAACAATGACCAAAGGAGAAGAAGGAGAAGGAGATAGAGATGAAGAAGAGGAGGAGGAGGAGGAGGAGGAGGTTGGGCCAAGCAGCTTAGGTGATGAGAAAGATGATGGCATGGGATTCTATGTGGTTGGACTTGCTCGGGAGTACTTGGACGAAGAAGACTGGATTGTGGTAGGGGAGATCTGAAATTTTAGCCAAGGCAAAGCAGAGGGAAGAGATATCTTATTTCTGTTCTTCTATTTCTTCTCCTATTGTTCATCTCATTGCAGCCAAAAATGTTTATCATGTACCTCTCTGATCTGTATTATATGTTGAACTTTGTAAATTATCATTGAAATGATCCAAAAAATCATTTATTAGTTTAGATAAAAATCCCATGGCACACGATTTGTTGTCTAAAAACTCTCTTTTTTTTCCTCCTATATTTGGCATGGAGCATCCCTTTCAATGAAAAATGTAGATTGGCATAACATTGTCCAATGTACAAGGGGATTATAGCAGGTTGCTTTCTCTTTTGCTAACAAGCTGAGCATCAGACACCTCCAGATCAAATTAGACAACATTTGATGGAAGAAATTTCATGGAATGTCCAAATTGTTTTTTTTTTTTTTGATAAAGACGGGCGATCATACAAGTCTAGTATGAGTCAGCCCAGATACATCAGATTGCAGAATTTGAAATAATACAGAAGGACATGGTTCACCCATTGTCCATATCCTATATCCTACATGCTGAGCCACGGCCGTCGCTGCCCAGTCAGCAGCCGTGTTGGCTTCACGGAAAACATGATAAATCTGGGCAGAATCAATGTTCTGAAGCATAGTCCATATATCTGCTAAGATCGGATTGGTGGATACATCAGGAGCTTTATCTTTCCGTATCCACTGAATGACAGTCATAGAGTCTCCTTCAATAACAAGACTCTGGGCTCGAAGAGTCTGCACCGCATAAGAAATACCTGCCATGCAGCACAAAGCTCAGCCATGGGAACAGAGAAGTCCAGAGACCCAAATCCACCCGCCGCTATCATTTCACCTTGTGGACCACGAATGATGAAGGCCGAACCAGCAAGTCTGCCGCGAACACTCCCATCAAAGTTGATTTTAACAAAACCTGGAGGAGGGGGCTCCCAAGAGATAAAAACCGAACGCCGGTTCGCTGCCGTAGCAGCAGGGGAACCCCAGAGGCCAGATGTATCAAAACCAACAGAATGAAGGGCACGGGCACAATCCACGAACATTGATCTAATTTTTCTTATTAGCTGATGAGAAGAGATACAATCCTCCGAAAAGATAATATGGTTCCTTGATAGCCATATCTGGTAAGCAGTAATCGCCCAAAGGCCTCGATTGTGCTGAGGAGCCGTCCGGAGATCCTGGAGAAAGATAGGACGAGGAGAACCGTAGACATCCACTCTGAACACATAACCCATGATATACCAAATCCTTCTAGCTCTAAGGCATTTGAATATAGCATGATCAGTAGTCTCCTCCGTACCGCATAAGGGGCAGGTCGGCTGGATAGGGAGACCCCTACGGTAGAGCATAGCACTCGTCGGTAGACAATCCCACAGAAGCTTCCAGATAAAGAGCTGAACCCTAGGAAGAGTGGGACGCTTCCATATCCACGCAGCATCCTTTGTACTCTGGACCGGAGGCCTGAAAATCCTGACAAGATCCCTGAGAGGGGCCCTAGTGAGGGAGGATCTCTGCCAAAGCCTAATATCAGCGGAGGGGCATGAGATAAGAGGGATCGATAGAATCCTTTGAGAAAGATCCTTGCCAAAAAGACTGGTCACCATGGGGGTGTTCCAGGAGGGGGGGACAGATGAAATCAGATCCTTAACCCTCGTATCAGTTGGAATATCAGTACTAAAGAATGAGGGCCATCGAGACAGTGGAAGCTCTGAAATCCATGAATCCTGAATGGCATCTATAGAATGACCATCTCCAATCATCCAAGAGATATTCATCCGAATGGTGTCGGCAACCTGGCACACCTCCTTCCAAAAGAAAGAGCTACCTCTGGGCGACGAAATGAGCTCTTCTGGCTTCCAATCACCATATCTAGCCCGCATGACCGAGCTCCAGAGACAATGCGGCTCTAAAAGGAAACGAGAAGCATGTCTGGCCAGTAAAGCTTGGCGTCTGACCACCAAGGATTGGATCCCGAGACCACCTTCATGAATAGGCATGCATATCTTGTCCCAAGAAAGAAGATGAATACCATGCCCATTTTGCATAGATGCCCATAAAAAATCTCTGATCCATCTCTCAAACCTCCTCAAACAAGTAGTCGGGATGGCCGTATTTGATAACATAAAGAGCGGAAGGGAAGATAGAACGGACCGAATAATGGTGATCCGAGCCATCATAGAAAGATCAGTGACTTGCCAGCCGTCAATACGCTGACGAACCCGCCTCTCAAGGTCCTCAAAATCAGAGCATCGAGGGCGTCTACCAGTCATGGGGATCCCCAAATACATAAAACGATCAGTCTGATTAGTGATGCCCTGCCGATCAATGATAGCTTCACTAGTAAGTCTGGATGTCTTCGGACTAAAACAAATAGACGACTTCTGAAGATTGACCTTCTGACCCGAAGCCTGACAATAGCACTGAATAATGGAATCGAAGGATGCCGCATTTTCAGTAGAGGCCTGACCCAGAAAAATACAGTCATCCGCAAACAAAAGATGGGAGATGGAAAAACCCGCATCCCCCATTTTGAAAGGGACAATCCTCTGGTTGTACTGAGCTAAATGGAGAGCACGAGAGAGATCATCCGCAGCCATGATGAACAGAAGGGGAGATAACGGACATCCCTGACGTAATCCAACCGAAGATTGAAAAAACTCAGTCGGGCTCCCATTGATAATCAAAGAAAAAGAAGGCCTCTGGATACAAGCCATAACCCATTCCGTAAACCTCTCATCAAAACCAAAACCCTGAAGAGAGCGATATAAGAAGTTCCAACTCAGTCTATCATAAGCCCTTTCCATATCAAGCTTAATGGCCATAAGACACCTTCTAACAGGGGCTCTATGAAGGTCGTGCATAAACTCCTGAGTGATAAGAACATTGTCCGAGATAGAGCGACCTCTGATAAACGCTCCTTGTTCCTCTGAAATAATACGGGGGATCACCGCCCGGAGACGAGAAGCTAAGAGACGAGCGCAGATCTTGTACATAGTAGTACATAAGCTAATCGGTCTGTAGTGCTGAGGAAGAGAAGCGTCTGGGCGTTTAGGCACAAGGGTAATAAGAGTGCGATTCCAATCCTCGGGAATCTGCTTAGATTGGAATACATTTTGGATAGCCTGAACCATTTCCTGACCAACAATATCCCAGTAATGACGGAAAAAGAAAGGCGGAAATCCATCCGGTCCAGGAGCCTTATCCGGACCTAGATCCCAAAGAGCCTGACGGACCTCCTCCGCATAAACAGGCCTAATAAGAAGGGCGTTATCCGAAGAGGATACCTTCCGGGTATCAGAAACCGGGGTAACCGGAATCCCGTTGCCCAAACTTTCAGACCATCTTGAATGGAAGAAATGAAGAAGCTGAGAACGGATATGGTGAATATCCTCCTGATGATTTCCCTCATCATCCACTAACCGCCGAATTCTGTTGGCTGCCCGCCTCTTCAGAGTAGCCTGATGGAAAAATCTGGTATTACGATCCCCTTCACGTATCCACTGGACTCTAGAACGTTGCCTCCAATATAACTCTTGCTGTCGAAGGAGGAAGTGATGACGAGCAAGATTCTCTCGCAGCAAGGAGAGATCAGCGGGCAAAAGAAATCCATCGAGGTCCTCCTTCGTCTGAATGGCACTGATAACGGATTCAGCCATCTCCACTTGCCTGACTAGATCCCCAACCTCTAGTCTATTCCATCTGGAAAGTCTTCGACTGGCCAAAATAAGACGACGTGAAATCCGATAGGCTGCATTACCCCTGATGGGAAGGTACCAGATCTGGGAAATGATCGTCCGAGCAGAAGAGTGGACCGTCCAGAATCGTTCAAAACGAAACTGTTTCCTCTGATGAAGAACATCCTCCAGGGAAATCAGAATAGGGCAGTGATCCGAGGCAATCCTCGAAAGGTGAGTGACAGTGGTAGCTGGGAATTTTTGGAGCCACTGAGGGGTTGCCAGAGCTCTGTCAATTCTCTCCCAAACGCGAGCTGTCCCCTGACGGTTATTGCACCAAGTAAATTGAGGTCCCGAGTACCCCAAATCCATCAGCCCAGTGGATCCAATGAATGATCTAAATTCATTAATATCAGCTGAATTGGTAACTGGCCTACCCCCTCTCTTCTCATTAGCTTCGGTAATACAGTTGAAATCACCAGCAATAATGGAAGGAATTCCTTGAGCTATAAGGGCAGTCAAATCGGACCAGAGAGTACGACGCTCACGGTAATCCGTACTGGCATAGACTGCCGATATGATCCAGGGATCAGAGTTCCCTTCAGAGACAGCAAGATTTATTTGTTGACTACTTTGATGGAAAGCTTCAATTGTGACAGCTGAGTCACGCCAAACAGCCAAAATACCTCCAAACTGCCCCACAACCTCCACCGCATATGAAGACCAGGACCGGACAATCTGCCTCTGAAAACGAACCAGACTTTCACCAGACAGCCTTGTTTCTAAAAGAACACATATATCAAAGTTATGTTTCTGAATTAATCTACTAAAAGAGGAACGGAAAGAAGGCTTATTAGCACCTCTAACATTCCAAATTAAAATCTTCATAGATTAACTGGAATTAACTTGGACCACCTCCTGGTCCTCTACCATCTCACTGTCAGCATTCTGAGGAGAGCTGTCCTGTATGGCACCAGAATCTGCCTCATTGAGACTTGAACCCTGGCCCCTAAGGTTTACCTCAGTAACCTGACCCTCCTGGTCTACAGGCCTTTCAGGATTATTATGATTCAGCACCTGAATCGGTTCCAAGCAACAAAGAGACTGGGCCAGTTTTTGTAGGCAAGGATTGATATCCATTAGACTTTTGGCCACATTTCCCTTATCTTTCCCTTTTTTCTTTTCCAGTTTGGAAATGGATCTGGGGGGCATTCCTTCAACAGTACGTGCCCGCTTAAGAGGCCCCGAACCCTTCACCCTAATTTCCATCTGGCATCAACATTAGGATCCAAAGCTAAGGAAGCAAATGGATTAACTGAAATTAGGGATTGGGATGAAAAAGTTTCAGAGGGGCCACTGTGATTCATTTTGTTTTTCCCTTTCACAGAATCAGCTGAAACGGCACGCTGGTAAGTAACCGGCACGGCCACCAGAGGCAAAGAATTGAGCTTCCTTCCCTTAGCCTCTTTCTTCTTCCTCTGAGACTTAACAGTAGATTCATCAGCCGCTAAGGGAATTGACAAAGCCTCTGAAGCTGAAGCAGGGCAATCCGAAGACTCTCCCGGCTTGCTGCAAACAGAACCAGAATTCCCTGAGCCATGAAGAAATCGACGTCCCAGCTTCACCGGGGTCTTCCATCCATCCTTCACTCTCGGCTCCAAAGAACCAGGCAGAGGAGAAGGTCGAGGACCAGAGGCACCATGCTGAGCTTGACGCAGGGGATCCTCAACTTGCCTCCGTTGACGAACTGCAGCCATCCACGATCCGTAGACGAAGCTGCTGGCGGAGTCCTCCGAATCAACCTTAGCCTCCGACGCACAGGGTCCCTCCAGATGCAAAGACCCACACTTCGGGCAGAATCCTTCCAAGGATTCGAAGACAAACGGCTGCCAAAAGGGGCCATTCAAGCCCTGAACCCTAGACCCAGGGCGGAGGGGACGACGGAGGTTAACCCGCAGAGCCACCCTAGCAAACCCTCCCCTGTTCCTTGACGCCGTCGCAGCATCAACAAAGCAGAAGGAACCCGCTTGCTCCGAGATGGACCTGAGGAAATCCTCCTTCCAGAACTCCATAGGCAGGCTCGGCAATCTCATCCAAACCAGAGCAGAAGAGATGGATTGCTCGTTCGGGAAGAAATCCGGGCGCCATGCTTCTGTGCCAATAATTTGGCCATTAATCACCCACGGCCGATTAAGGATTAACTCAACTGCCTGAGAGTCTTCAAAACGAAAAAGATGACACCGGAAAGCCAAGGAGACTGGGACGATTCCTCCAGCGATCCCAGCTCGCCTAAATTCACGAATATAAGCTTCAGCCGGCACCCACCGAGAGAAGGAACGGGCCATCACAGCATTCTGCTTCCAACCAGCCGCCTTCGCTTCCAGCTGAGGGATCGGGATCTGGACAACCTCTGGGAAGATTGACTCCATCTTCTCCACCTCCGACGAAGAAGGAGAAGAGGAAACCCATCTGAAGTCGGAAGCCGGAGCAGCTCGTCGGGGCAGACGGTCCTTCTCAGTCAAATCCGAAGCCATGACTAGGAGAGGGGAGTCGAAACAACCAACGGAGGAGAAGCTCTCACCCAGCCGGCGGAGATCGCCGGAGATCAAGCAAGACAAAAGCTCGTGCACGAATCTAAAAGCAATCACTGCGAGCGAACCAGGGAACCTCGCGCACGATTCTTAAAGCAAAACCGGGTTTAATGCTTAAAGTCGAATGTCCAAATTGTTGCCAATGATTTCACAGTGAACAGATCAAATTTAGGAAGAGGCTACTAGCATAAACTATACCAGGAAATCAATTGCCTGAATGAAAGATCAAGGGTAGGACACAATTTAAACCAGTTATAATGGCCGGCTAGAATGGAATTTGTTTGCCTAATTTTTTTTCCATACAATTCCAAAGTTATGAGGAAGAAGCGAACAGTCTCCAGCATTTACTGATTTGCCATATGCTGTAGGGATCCAACAAAACTCAGGCATGGAATGATGCAAGTTTTATGTGTCAAACCAGTAGATAAAGAAACTTACATGCAAAGCCTTTTTAGAGGAGAGAGAGATTTATGAGATAAGTGATGCATTGCTATCATAACATATTCGGTCTCTGTCAGCTCTTCTAGATGATGGAACAGTGATGCTTGGCTCATCCCCATGCAAGCAGCTGACTGCATGCAGACCCTTGGCATGTAGAAATAATTAAAAAAATTGTTGCTTTCTTGTGACCATATTTCAGTTAAACTAAATAGATTTTGTTGCAGATATAACAAGACATCATCATTTTTCAAAGTGAATATTTCCTCCATCACTCATCTTAGAAAATATGAAAAGTTACAGGTCAAAATGCTTACCTAAGTTTGCCTCTTAAAAAATAAATTTTTGACATAGAGCAAGGTGATTCTTGAAATTTGTATATTTCTGACCCTGCTCTGACTGCATATCCATTCGGGAAATTTTATAGTGCAATTTGAGCACCGGAAATATTTTTTAGCATTTGGAAATTGGTGAAGGATAAATATCTAGATACCCATTTCACCAGCATGGCATGACTTCATGCATTATTGTTTTCTACAAAATGGAAATGCTTCTGATCATCTTGTCAAGGGGAAAACATCTTTTGTTATTGCCTTGATGATATTTGCTTGAGGTTTGCTCCAAATTGTGACGTGACTGGGATAACGTATGGAATTTACTATTTTCTTAAAAAAATTATGAAATTTCATATCCTTTGAAGAGGGGAAAATGGGTGAATTGGGTAAAACCTTGAATATTTTTTTTTCCTCAAAACCAAAATAAGGATGAAAAAGATAGATGTCAGAATGGATACTAGATTACATAATCATGTTGTCAGTATTTAGTTCACAGCTTGCAATCTTTGAACAACTCAGTAATAAATCTGTCCTAATTTTAGTTACTTCTTAAGTTGAGAAAACAAAATAGCCATAGAACTGCCAGAAATAGCATGTCATATGGTTTGCTTCTGCTGCCTATTATCCCATTGAAGTTTTCAAGCCTATTTTTTTAATGATTGCAAATATTAATTGTGTTCAAAAAAAAAAAAGGGAGGAAGAGAAAAAGGAAGTTATAGTGGACATCAAAAGAGAAGATTATTTTGTTATGAAAATTAATCTGAAAAAATGATTGCCCTTTATGAATTATAAACTCATGACGAAAAATTATTCATAAATCATGAGCACTACTGTAGAAAAGAAATCATGGCATATCACCTGTACTTCTCCCAGTCTTACTAATGGGTAGGCTGAATGTTAAACAGCGAGGGTGTTTCTTTTGTTGAGTATACTCTAAACTAATAACACTTTTGAACTTCGCTTTATAATTTTTCTATTTTAGACATACCATAATCCATTGGCAACCAGCTTTTGACACAATTGACCTATCTAGTCGATTGATTGATTACCATGAATTTAATAAGAAATTGGTTCAATAAAACATTTTTTTGCGTCTGTGGTTTCATCCTATTGGACCAATTTTGATGAAGTCCCCTTATGCAATATCCAAACCTTAAGACCCTAATATTCAAATCTTGCACTCAAAGCCATGTACCACCCAACAAAACCTTGGTTTAAAGATCTACAGTGGTAAGAATTAGATAGTTTCTAGCTTATTTGACCCACAAAAATCGACTGTTTAAGAGCCAAAACCTCAAATTATTAAGTTCCAACATGACTAGATTGGAGAAGGGAAGAACCGAAGAGGGGAGGGACCACCGTTTCCAATTACATTTTATGTGCAGAAAACTAATATCATTGTTGATTATAATCGCAAGAACGTTTCTTTGGTATTTCCCATGGGTCTCGATAAACATAGGAAGCCAAAGACGCAATACCTATCTCTCTAGCCCACAGATGCATCATCTTCCGCTTCCAGGACCTCAACGCCATGGCTATGATTCTGGGGCGTCCATGGGTTGTCAATGGACAACCCATTGCCCCTGAGGTCTGGCGCCCAGAATTTGTGCCTGCTGTGAACTCAGTTTCCTCTGCTTTGCTATGGGTTCGTCTGCCCCAGCTGCCGTTGGAGTTTTGGACTGATCAAATCCTCCGCTCCATCGTCCTTCCGGCCGGGGAATTCCAGTTCTCCGATGCTTCAACTGTGGCGAAGACTAGGGGTGGATTCGCCAGAGTATGTGTGCGAATTGACCTCACCAAACCTCTCCGCCCAGGCGCCAGAATCAGAGGAAGCCACTCACCGTTCTAGCAGCAATTCTCGTATGAGCATTTGGAAGGATTTTGTGCTAATTGTGGATCTTTGCACTACTCCGACCCTTGCTCACCATCACCGGATACAGGCTCCTCCTCGGTGGGCACCAAATTTGGGCCATGGTTGGCTGCCGTTAGGCAGCACAGGCCCTCCCTGTTTCTAAAATTGACATGAGGAGGAAGATGAAGGCGCCGGCTCAATCAGTGGGTGCTGCTCCTTAGTCATCGATTGGGAAGACGGGGGCCTCCTCTGCTAGGCCGGTCTCGGAGGAGGGCTGGAAAGCTCCTTCCAAGCTTGCCCGGAGATGACCGCTGAAGCCTGGCATGATCGTCTCCTCCGCTACACCTAGGACTGAAGACATTTTAGTCTTTTCTACCGTGCCGGGGGAAGCTGAGCGTGCCGGTTCATCTGTGAACAAACCTGAGAGGCCAGTGAATGAATTGGGTCTGAATCCTAAGGAAATTCAGATGCAGATAATGAATCCATTCTCTCTTCTTGGTTCAACCAAGTGGGCCGGGCGGCCCAAGGCCTGTTCGGAGGTTAGCCCGGGTCCATCTAAGAGGGCTAGGCCGGAGGAGAGTACAATTCAGAGAGCAAAATCCAAAAATGTCAGGGGAAAAGAAAAGGCCAGATTAACTACTTCCAAGCTACCTCAGATGATGGTCACTGCATCTTTTACAGTGGACCATCCCCAGATGCCTACTGCAGTGTTTGGATCTACTTCAAATCCTAAGGGTCGCCCTGGGGAGGCCTCTTCTAAGGATATGGAAGTTCCCCCTGTCCTATCTAAGTTGGCGGAGCGCAGTCATGACCTGGTCCTCTCTCGGCTCAAAGAAGCCATCCAAGGGCAGGGCAAGGTCACTCCTCAGGATTTGCCCCCCCAAGAGATAGACACCTTGGAGACTATGGAGACTACTCTGCTGACTGACTGCTCTGGAAAGTTAGCTGATGATAGACCTATGATGATGATATGTCGGAAGACCAGGTTGGGTCCCAAGCTCTTCCAATCACCAAATGAAGATTCTTATCTGGAATGTTAGAGGAGCTCAGAAACCATCGTTTCGCTCCTCCTTTGAAAGACTCATACAGCAATATAATTTTGATATTTGTGTGTTATTAGAGACCCGTCTTTCGGGCGACAGTTTAACCCATTTAGGAGAAATGTTTCTAGAAGCTGGTCCACTTATGCTGTGGAGTCAGTGGGGCTTTTTGGAGGTATATTGGCACTTTGGCGCAACTCCTCGATCCGAGTTGATGCCTTCAACCAGTGTCATCAATAGGTCGCATTGGTCATCTCTGAGGGGTCAGCTGATCCCTGGCTCCTCTCTGGCATCTATGCCAGTACGGACTACCGTCTGAGACGTGTACTCTGGGCTGAGACCCTTGCCCTTCTTCATCAGGGCTACCCGTCCCTCGTTGCGAAGGATTTTAATTGTATAATTGGGCCCCATGAAAAAAGAGGGGCAGGTATCGAGCGAGGTCTGTTGATGGTTCGGAGTTTAGAACCTTTATCACTGAGGCTGGCTTGTTGGATATGGGGTACTCGGACACTCAATTCACCTGGTGTAATAACCGCCAAGGTTCTGCTATAGTTTGGGAGAGGCTTGATAGGGTTATGGCTACAAGCTCCTGGCTTCAGCACTATCCCTCTGCCGCTGTTACTCATCTCCCGAGGATTGCTTCAGATCATTGCCCTATCATGATATCCACGATGGCGGAGACTCAGGATCGAAGAATGTTCCGATTTGAACAGTTATGGACCTCCTATCCCTCAGCTAGGACCATTCTTTCTCAAGTTTGGCGGTTACCAGTTAGAGGCAGTGCCACTTATAGGCTTTCCAAACGTCTCCAGCTAGCCAAACGCAGACTCTCCAGATAAAACAGACTGGAGGTTGGGGATATTACCAGAAGAGTAGAGCAAGTGGAGGCTGATATTGTTACCCTTCAGACCATCGAGGACCAGGAAGGCTGCCTACCTGAGTCTGACCTCATTTCCCTCCGTGCTAAGCTGGCCCTCCACCATTCTCTTCTTCTGCAGCAGGAGATCTTCTGGTGACAGAGGTCTCGGATTCAGTGGATTAGGGAGGGGGATCATAATACCAGATTCTTTCATCAAGCTACATTGAAGCGTCGTGCTGCGAATAGGATTAGACGTCTTGCTGATGATGAGGGGATTTTTTCTGAGGATATCCAGGTCATCAGGGATCAGCTTCTTCATTTCTATCAGTTTAGATGGTCTGAGCATAATGGAGTTGGATTTTCTGTGCATCCGGTTCCCAGTTCCAGGAAGCTCACAGTTGATGAGAATGATCTCCTTACTAGAGCTATTACAGCGGATGAGATTCAGAAGGCTTTATGGGATCTTGGGCTGATAAAGCTCCTGGACCTGACGGTTTTCCACCTTTTTTCTTCCGCTACTATTGGAACATTGTTGGCCAGGATGTTCTGCAGGCTATCCAGTTGGTTTTTCAATCTAAATCTATTCCTGCTGATTGGAACCGGACATTTATCACCCTGGTGCCGAAGCGTCCGGACGCTTCTACTCCGCTTCATTATCGTCCTATCAGCCTTTGTACCACTATGTACAAGGTCTGTGCATGGATCCTTGTTTCCCGCATGCAGACTGTCATTCCTCGTCTTATTGCCCCAAAGCAGGGGGCTTTTATCAGAGGGCGAAGTATTACTGATAATATTCTCATTACCCAGGAATTTATGCATGACCTTCAGAGATCTTCTTGTCGTCAGGGCCTTATGGTTGTCAAGCTGGATATGGAGCGGGCTTATGATAGATTGAGTTGGGTTTTTCTGTATCATACTCTGAAGGAATTTGGATTCGATGGTCTCTTTATTGACTGGATCAGGGCTTGTATCTATAAGCCGTCATTCTCTCTTTTGATTAATGGAAGCCAAACGGAGTTTTTCCACTCTGCTGTGGGACTGCGGCAGGGCTGCCCATTATCTCCTTTTTTGTTTATCCTTACTGTTGATGATCTATCTCGCTCACTCTATCAGGCTCAGCAGGACTTATGCATCGTCCCTTACTCTGCGGGCCCCCAAGGCCCTTTGGTCTCCCATCTCCTTTTTGCTGATGACTGCATTTTGTTAGGCAGGGCTTCTTACCATAATGCTATTGCCTTCGCATCAGTTATTCAGCACTATTGTTAGGCCTCTGGTCAGAAGATTAATTTTCTGAAATCCTCTATCTGCTTTAGCCCTAAGATCACTGAAAGATCCAAAGCAGCTATCACCCGAATCTTGGGTATTACTAATCAGGCTGACAGCCTTCGTTATCTGGGGATCCCTATCACAGGTAGACGGCCTAGATGCAGTGACTACGTTGATCTTGAGCATCGGGTTCGTGATCGACTGGATGGATGGCAGGTCACTGGTCTATCTATGATGGCGAGGATTACGCTTATTCGGACTGTCCTTACCTCTCTTCCTATTTATTTACTAGCCAACTCTGCTGTCCCTTTGACATGCTTAAGGAGGATAGAGAGAAGCTTCAGGGATTTCCTTTGGGCTTCCAGACAGGATGGGCATGGTCTCCACTTGCTAGATTGGGATACTGTTTGCTTGCCGATCTCTGAGGGTGGCCTCGGCATTCAATCGCTAACAGTGAGGAGGGAAGCTCTGATTGCGAGGCATGCTTCGAGGTTCCTTCTTGACCCACATTCTTTATGGAGCTCCTTTATGCGTGTCAGATATGGCAACTGGTCTCCTACTACGGATTTTTAGTCCACACTGGGACATTCTTTCTTTTGGAAGGAGGTCTGCCGCCATGCCCCAACTATTTTGAACAATATCTCATGGATGATCGGTGATGGCTCCTTGATTGATGTTGTTCAAGATGCATGGATTGCTGACATCCCGCTCTCTTGCTGGCCCACTTTTATTAGTGTCAATGTCCCCAGCAGTTTGAGCATCAGGGAGTTGATCTCTTAGGATCACTCTTGGCACCTCCCCACGGTTTCCCATTTTTTTGGTGATGAGCTTGCTCGAAGGATCCTCTCCATTCCCCTCATTCCAGGTCATACAGCTGATATTAGACTCTGGAGAAGATCATGTCTCCCCAGTCTCCTGTTAGGGATCTTATGGAAATTTATAGGCCTCAGGCTCAGCAGAGGATGGACGTGGCATGGATTTGGCGGCTCCCTGTCCATCCTAGGATTCAGCTGTTCATATGGAAGTTTGCTTGGGAATGCCTTCCATCCTGTTCTATGCTCTCTAGAAGGGGGTTATCTATTCAACCCACGTGCCCTGTGTGCGGGCAGGAGGACGAAACTATAGATCATGCTATTTTCACCTGCCCCAGAGCTAGACAAATTTGGCAAATTATTGGCTATCACAGTGGGCAGGATCGTACAGCTTCTCGGTCTGTTATTTTTTTGGGTGATATTCGAAGAGGCACTCATCAGCAAGTGGCTAATTGGACCTACACAGCTTATCAGATCTGGATATCACGGAACCTTCTTGTCTTTACTGATGATTATGTTTCTCCACATATGACTGCTAGTAAAGCAATCTCCTTATCTAAGGAATACACTCGCTATTGCTATGCTTCGGATTTTGACAGCTCTGGCCATCGGGGTACCTCGGCTGCTTCGGCAGTGAACCGGCACACGGTCCTTATCTCTTCGGTACCCCCACCCCCAGGGTTTATTAAAATCAACTTTGATGGCAGTGTTCGGGGAAAACTTGTTGGCTCAGCTTTCATAATTCGGGGATGTGATGGAGCTATGCTGGCTGCTGGTGGCCTTGGCCTCTTGGATTGCTCAGTCCCACTGGCTGAACTATATGTAGCCTGGGCTGGCATCTCCTATGCCATTCGGACCCTTCGTGCTCACAGTCTTCTCATTGAGGGGGACTCCCTTACCGTTATACGATGGCTCCGACAGGATGATGGTCTTTCGGCTCCTATTAACCCTCTGCTTCATGACATTTGGATCATCCTTCAGGAAGCTCACAGAGTTCACATCAGTCATGTTTATCGGGAAGCTAACTCTGCGGCTGACTGGATTGCGGGATTAGTTGCTTACTGCTCTGGGATTTGGACTTGGAAGCAGGGTGACCCCTGCCCTTTTGTACTTAATCAGATTTTATGTTCTGACTTATCTGGGTTGACTCATATAAGACTTATGTGATCACCCGCTTGTACCCAAAAAAAAAAAAAAAAGACACAATACCATCTCGAGAAGAGGGGTCTCAAACGCCACGTCCATCCTTTCTTTACCACGTAATATTGAACCCGTTGGACTCTCAATTATTTTATTTTCCTTTTCATAAAAAATTAGTTATTTTATTCGATGGATTTTGCCTTGGTGTTCTATTCTCCCTCTATATGACAAAGTAACAGAGTTGAGCTAGAACAGATCTTTCATCATATCATGCTTCCTTTGCTATTCCAAAACATCAAAATAACCAAGAAATGATTTGAAATTGGATCACTCTTCAGGCAGCTCTCTAATCAACCATGTGATCTGTTAAATAATTTTATAGTCTGAAAACTTCAGCAAAACGCCGGCAGGTTTGCTTTCCCTGCAGGATTCATTTAGGCATGGATGGTATGAAACAAATTATTAAATACTCTAAAATTGTAAATACCCACCAACAAGGCTTTGGTTTTAGCATCTCTGTCTTGTAGCAAGTGTCCTGATTGGAGGTAAAAGCTTCCCAAAACCATCTACCTTTTATAGGCACTCTGGATCACTTTAAGCTTGTCTTCTAGATTATACTTGCTTTTCTATGATAAAAAACACAGTCCTTGATGACGCCAAATCACCGTCCTCAAATGTCCGTGAGCGTCCGATCGACTCCTCCAGCGAGCCTGGGATCCTTCGGCGAGCTCCTTGCACCTGGGGGCCTGCAAATAAGTTCCGGAGGCCGGAGATTCCAGCGGGGACCCTTCGATGCTCAAGTTAGTGCTTTGGGCAACAGCCGTGAGCTTGAAGAAGTTCGAAAGAGAGAAGAAGAGAGAGGCTTAGAGCCATACTCTCTGTGAGCAAGAATGAGCGTTTAGGAGTGTAGTGAGTTCTCAGTTACCTGGTCGGAGTCCCTCTTACCTTTTTATTGGTGCTTAGAGCCTGTCAGTCTTGGGGCATGATCACTTGTTAGAGCATTAATTGATGGCAGCAACAGTGGACCTTACCTTCATATGACATGTCAGAGCTGCAGGCTGCGTATCGTCAGAGTACGTGGCTGTAGCTGGTTGGCAGGTGCTGCTTGGCTTGGATGGTTGTTGCAGGCTGCTGCAGGGCGTAGCCGACCATTACGGCGTTTGCCAGACATGTCCCCTAGGTTACCTTTTTGCAGTCCTGCGTGAACAGTGATGGGTGATAAAGTTAGTCACGTGGGCCCCAAGGTGCAGCCGTTGGGGCAGAAGATAAAGTTTGGAGTTGAAGCCAGTTGTCCCTTGTGAAGCATTGATTATAGAGTGCCTGCATGGCACTATTCATTTGCATGGCACTATTCATGCCCTTGGATGAGCTTCAAAGAAGGCCGTGGGTGAACACTTGCATGGCACTGTTCACTTGCATGGCACTGTTCATAACGAGGCCGAGCACTGTTCATGGCCGAGCACTGCTCATGCCGAGGCCGAGCACTATTTATGACGAGGCTGAGGGGAAGAGGCCGAGCACTGTTCATGCCGAGGCCGAGGGGGAGAGGCCGAGCACTGTTCATGCCGAGGCCGAAGGGAAGAGGCCAAGCACTATTCATGCCGAGGCTGAGGGGAAGAGGCCGAGCACTATTTATGCCAAAGCCGAGGGGAAGAGGCCGAGCACTGTTCATGCTGAGACCGAGGAGGAAAGGCTGATTTGTTGAGGCCAAGCTCAGACGCTGTCATTGTGGCCCATGGGGGCCCACTGGCCCCATCAGATGACTTCCACACTCCTTGAGCTTGTGTGCCCTGTGTCAGCTAAGCGAAAGGAGTGTAGAACTTTTTACCTTCACATCTGCCCTTTCATGTCAACTTTAACTGTGATTCCTTCCAGATGGGGAAACCCCTTTCCTTTTATGCTGACTTGTGTAGACATCTTCACGCTCTTTGGAGCCATGCTTTTTGCCTGTTCAAAAACTTTAAGCAAAGTTTGAAGGTAAGTTGGTTACCTTTGACTGGCAGCCAGTAATCCCCTTCCGATGCAGAGCCCGGAAGTGGATGCCCGTTAGCTGTGAGTCGGGAGTTGACCTCTCTCGGCTGTGAGCTGGTTGGGTCTTCTACTTTTGGCATGAAGTTTAGAGGTGGGTGCCCATCAACTGTGAGCTAGGGAGTTGACCTCTCCCAACTGTGAGTTGTCTTGGGGCTTCTTGATGGCTGAAAGTAACCAGCAATATGTTGCAAGTGTATAATTTAAACAAAGGTATTACCCGATTGGCCATTGGCCGCTGATACAGAGTTGAAGCCGCTGAGGCTGAAATGAAGCCGTTGAGACTGTGATGATGCCGTTGAGGCTGTGACGAAGCCGCTGAGGCAAAGTTGAGGCCATTGAAAGCCTTTTGAACCTCGGAGGGTGACCCGAGAGTCACTGGGATGGGATCATGCTCGGGAGCCTTTAACCCCGGAGGGTGATCTGAGAGTTGAAAGTCGTCAGATGCCTTTTAACCCCGGAGAGTGACCTGAGAGTTGAGAGTCATCAAATGCCTTTTTAACCCCGGAAGGTGACCTGAGAGTTGAGAGTCGTCAGGTGCCTTTTTAACCCCAGAGGATGACCTGAAAGTTGAGAGTCGTCAGGTGCCTTTTTCTTTGTACCGACGATCTTTGTTGCCGACGCTAGAGTCAGTTTTCAGTCTTTAGTGCTGAGCTAGCCTCGGGCTTGAGTGCCGATGGTACATTGGGCTTTTGAGTGCCGACCGGAGTCGGGCTTTAGTGCCAATGGTACATCAGGCTTTGAGTGCCGACCGGAGTCGGGCTTTAGTGCCGATGGTACATCGGGCTTTGAGTGCCGACTGGAGTCGGTCTTCCCTGCATGATATTTTCAAGTATCAATGAAAGAAAATACTGTCTAAGTGTAGCGTACTTAGCTCTTGTAGCACCCATGTTTCCTTCTGCCGATTTGGATACTTTAGTCCACTGGTGGTCTGCCCCCCATGGAATCAAGTTGGTTGGGGTGGAGGGGTCGTTGCCCTCACTTGGGCCTTTCCCCGCATCGCCGTCCGTAAGAGAAAAGATAGCTTGGGCGGCGAGTGGTGGCTCTCTGAGCTTTAAGTTGCTGATGAGCTTGATGACGGTGAATCTCCTGCTGGGGAGATTTTCGGCGGGATAAATGATGGCTGGCCTGAGTAGCGACCAAAGAACGAGCGGAAGCTTTTGCTCGCTATTACGTGGTCATGAGATGTTGCTTCTGGAGCTTTTGGACAGCCGCCGTTAATGCTTGGATTTGCAGGGTGAGGGTGGCAAGATATTCTGCTTGAATGGTCTGAGATAGTGGTAATGGTGGAACGAAGAGCTGGCCTTCTGCTGCTCAGCTCATTGAAGGTGCCCCTCAGGATAACTGGCGAAAGCTTCTTGGATTCTTGTAATCACCATCTTTATGATCCACCATTTTGATAAAAAGGGGATGAGGATATGCAAACTAGCATCGCTGACCCCCTTCCTAGCGCGTCAATCTGTTGACGCCAAATCACCGTCCTCGAACGTCCGCGAGCGTTCGATCGCCTCCTCCAGCGAGCCCGAGATCCTCCGGCGAGCTCCTTGCACCTGGAGGCCTTCAAACAAGTCCCGAGGGCCGAAGATTCCAGCGGGGACCCTCCGACGCTCAAGTCAGTGCTTTGGGCAACAGTCGTGAGCTTGAGGAAGCTTGAAAGAGAGAAGAAGAGAGGGCTTAGAGCCGTGCTCTCTGTGAGCAAGAATGAGCGTTTAAGAGTGTAGTGAGTTCTCAGTTACCTGGTCAGGGTCCCTCTTACCCTTTTTATTGGTGCTTAGAGCCTGTCAGTCTTGGGGCATGATCACTTGTCAAAGCATTAATTGATGGCAGCAACAGTGGACCTTACCTCAATGTGACATGTCAGAGCTGCAGATTGCGTCCCATCAGAGTAGGTGGCTGCAGCTGGTTGGCAGGTGCTGCTTGGCTTGGATGGTTGTTGCAGGCTGCTGCAGGGCGTAGCCGACCATTACGACATTTGCCAGATATGTCCCCTATATCACCTTTTTGCAGTCCTGCGTGAACAGCGATGGGTGATAAAGTTAGTCACGTGGGCCCCAAGGTGCAACCGTTAGGGCAGAAGATGAAGTTTGGAGTTGAAGCCGGCTGTCCCTTGTGGAGCATTGATTATAGAGTGCCTGCATGACATTGTTCATTTGCATGGCACTATTCATGCCCTTGGATGAGCTTCAAAGAAGGCCATGGGTGAACACTTGCATGGCACTGTTCATAACAAGGCCGAGCACTGTTCATGGCCGAGCACTGCTCATGCCGAGGCCGAGCACTGTTCATGTCGAGGCCGAGGGAAAGAGGCCGAGCACTGTTCATGGCCGAGCACTATTCATGCCGAGACCGAGCACTGTTCATGACCGAGCACTATTCATGCTAAGGCCGAGGGGAAGAGGCCGAGCACTGTTCATGCTGAGGCCGAGTACTATTCATGGCCGAGCACTGTTCATGCCAAGGCTGAGGGAAAGAGGCCGAGCACTGTTCATGGCCGAGCATTGTTCATGCCGAGGCTGAGGGGGAGAGGCCAAGCACTGTTCATACCGAGACCGAGAAGGAAAGGCTGATTTACTGAGGCTAAACTTAGACGCTGTCATTATGGCCCATGGAGGCCCGTTGGCCCCATCAGTCCTCGTGGCTTCCGTGGTTTGGAAGTCTCAAGACTGTTTGCTCGTATGTATATTTCTGGCTGCTTCAATTAATTGATTGCATCGTCTCATCGTGAAGTGGACCGTATCAGACAAGTTGTAAATATAATGTGAACAGTCTTCTTCAAAATAAAATTATCTTATATAATGCTTTGTGTGTCTGTGTGTGTGGGTGAGAGAGAGAGAGAGAGAGAGAGATTAACTTGTACAATATTAAAAATACATTATTCTATACAGAGAATTGCAATGCTTCAAGACAATCAAATTAACATATTTTGAAAATTCTAAATGCATGGTGTTGAAAAGAAAATAAAATGTGCCAGATAAGAAACGAAGGGAAAAAAAAAGATACTTGTGAAAGTTGTCACTAAGGAGGATGGTGTTCGATTTTGATAAGAAAATTTCAAGTCTATAGTTTATTACATTTAAAGATGTATGGTAAGCAATTTAGACTTTTCTTGTATTCAGTGCCATTGTTAGCTACCGTGTTGTGATTTGTTGATGCTCGATCACTTTGAGTCAGCGTCCTTAAGCGTCGGCCGTTCCTCCATAAAAATATCGGGACCCTTCCTTCATCTTCAAAGCCTGCAAGAAGTTCCACGGCCGGGTATTCCGACGAAAACCCTCCGACGCTCAAGTTAGTGCTCTGGGCAACAGTCGTGAGCTTAAGAAAGCTCGAAAGAGAAAAAGAGAGGCTCAGAATGAGCGTGTTGAGTTTTTCTGGAGTTACCTGGTCGGAGGTCCCTTTTCCCCCTTTTATTTATCTTTGGACTTTGTCTTTTTTCCTGAGAGGCTTGGATCTTTGTCATCTAGTGGAATTGAGCCACGTGGGTCCTCATGATGGATCATGACTTCTGGGGCTTATCTGATCTGAGTGGTTGGGGGTGTCATGATGATTGAAGACTTTTGGTAGATAAAATGTCAGGATTAATATCTGTGAGACCTGAGGTGCTGCCACCTGTCAAAGCTTTTATGAAGATACTTCTTCTTAGTGGCATGTCAGAGCTGTAGGCGTTGTCTTTTAGTGATATGTCAGAGCTAAAAGCATCGTCCTACCTCATGCAAGTCATGATTTCATCCGTAGATCGAGTGTGCACAGCTGGCCTTTTCTGGTACATTGATCTTGAATATTTATTTAATGGCCAGAGTCCTTGTTTAGTCTCCATGAGTCCCTTCTTGAATTAAATAAAGGCTGATAGTACCCTCGGACCCATAGGCCACTCAAGGATGCCTCTGGCTCATGCATATGCCACCTGACATGTGGAGAAGCTATATCTCCCCTTCATCCAATTCTATTGCTTGGACCTGGCCCCTGGTGAGCCATGGAGACCGTACCCTCTACCTGGCGTATAGAGTCGAAAGGTCCGCAGAAGGTTGCGGCCATTGGGCGAGGGGCCACCGTGATGGCCGGCTGGGAGGAGCTTGCTGGATGGGAGAAACAGGCCACCTAGGGACGCTGGTGGCTGCCTAGGGCCTCTGCTCCATGAGGCCATTGCTGGCTGAGGCCGGAAAGGCATCTGTGGGACCTGGGTCTGGTGAGGCCGCCTAGGATTGCTTGGGGCCGTCTAGGATTGCTCTTGGCCACTGTCATGGGAGTGTCGGGGGCCGTCTGGGATTGCTCGGGAGCCGTCTAGGCTGCTCTTGGCCGCCGTCATAGGAGTGTCGGGGGCCGTCTAGGCTGCTCTTGGCCGCCGTCATGGGAGTGTCAGGGGCCGTCTAGGCTGCTCTTGGCTGCCATCATGGGAGTGTCGAGGGCTGTCTAGGATTGCTCGGGAGCCACCTAGCTGGGAGAAGCTGGAAAAGGTCGTCGAGGACCTCCGTGAGATGGGGAGTCGGAAACTCCCCGTCATGGCTTCTCTACACCATCTTTCATCATGCGTGGGACCAAAAAGGGAGTCAACGTGGCAGTCATAAATGCACGTGGCCTTTATAAGACCATTAATGCCCTGACACATATATGCGATAGAGAGCCATCGTCGTGGTGGCATTAGGAACCGAAGCCGCCAAGAAAGGCCGCCAAGGATGGCCGCCTAGGATGGCCGTTGAGGAAGGCCGCCTAGGACTGCTGCCTAGGATGGCCATTGAGGAAGGCCGTGGAGGAAGAGGCCGCCTAAGATGACCATTGAGGAAAAGGCCGCCTAAGATGACCGTTGAGGAAAAGGCCGTTTAGGAATGGGACGCCTATGATTGCTGCCTAGGATGAAAGGCCGTTGAGGAAAAGGCCGTTGAGGAATAGGCTGCCTAGGATGAAAGGCCATTGAGGAAAGGCCGTTTAGGAATAGGCCGCCTAGGATGAAAGGCCGTTGAGGAAAAGGCCGCTGCCTAGGATGAAAGGCCGTTGAGGAATAGGCCGCCTAGGATTGCTGCCTAAGATGAAAGGCCATCTATGATTTCCTTCCGTCTCTGTATCATTAAATGCTGCCCATTAATTTGCCTATGGGACATTAATGACAAAAGGCGGTCACTCACTCACATCACATATCTCTTTTTCCCTCTTGTTCTATCTCTTCATTATGACTGACGCTAGGGAGCGAAGCTGCAGACGAAATTAAATGCCTAATGCGTCCTTGAAGAGAAAACCCAGTAGGCTAGCTAGGTCGCGAACTAAGCCACTTAGGAAGGCCGCCAAAGATGGCGGCCTAGAAAATTTGTTTGAAAATTTCTGTTTTTATTGCCCATGGGCCTGTTAACTGGTCCTATCAGATGCCCCCTACACTCCTTGAGCTTGTAGGTCCTGCACTAACCAAGCTGAAGGAGTGTAAAAAAAAATTTTAAGTAACATTGGGGGTAAGTTTATTACCTTGTGCCCGCCACTTAAAGTAGCGTACGCCCAATTTTTTGGGGGGACGCTCGTCAACTAGTTGGCAAGGCAAAAATAGAGCTGATGGAGTTGCACTAACGCTGCTGAGGCTGAGAGATAGAGCCAACGAGGCTGCAATAAAACCGTTAAGGTTGATAGAGCCAATAAGGTAGAGCAATGGAGCCACTAAGGCTATAATAATTCCGCTGAGGTCGTAATAATGCCGCTGGGGCAGAGGGATAGAGCCACTAAGGCTGATAGCCACTAAGGCTGATAGAGCCATTGAGGCTGCAATAAAGCCGTTGAGGCCGTAATGATGCCGCTGGGGCAGAGGGATAGAGCCACTAAGGATGATAGAGCCATTGAGGCTGCAATAAAACCGTTGAGGCCGTAATGATGCCGCTTGGGCAGAGGGATAGAGCCACTAAGGCTGATAGAGCCGTTGAGGCTGCAATAAAGCCGTTGAGGCCGTAATGATGCCGGTAGGGCAGAGGGATAGAGCCACTAAGGCTGATAGAGCCGTTGAGGCTGCAATAAAGCCGTTGAGGCCATAATGATGCCGCTGGGGCAGAGGGACAGAGCCACTAAGGCTAATAGAGCCATCGAGGCTACAATAAAGCCGTTGAGGCCGTAATGATACCGCTGGGGCAAAGGGATAGAGCCACTAAGGCTGATAGAGCCGATGAGGCTGCAATAAAGCCGTTGAGGCCGTAATGATGCCGCTGGAGCAGAGGGATAGAGCCACTAAGGATGATAGAGCCGTTGAGGCTACAATAAAGTCGTTGAGGCCGTAATGATGCCGCTGGGGCATAAACAAAACCGTTGAGAGCCTTTTGAACCCCGAAGGGTGACTCGAGAAACATTGTGATGGGACCATGCTCGGGAGCCTTTAACCCCGGAGGGTGACCTGAGGGTGCTTGGACCAGGCTCAGGTTCCTTTTGAACCCCGAAGGATGACCCGAGAGTCGCTATGATGGGACCATGCTTGGGAGCCTTTAACCCCGGAGGGTGACCTGAGGGTGCTTGGACCAGGCTCAGGTTCCTTTTGAACCCCGAAGGATGACCCGAGAGTCGTTGTGATGGGACCATGCTCGGGAGCCTTTATTGATGGGGCCAAAATAAAACCGCCTTGGGGGTTTCGTGGCTGGCCGGGCGTTGACTTGGGGCCGCCGAGACCACAGGGCTAGAACCACCGAAGGTTTCTTGCACCGGTCCGGGGTGTCTATGATCTCGAGACCACTAAAGTTATTTTGAAAATACCTTGAGGGTCGCTCGGCCGGTCCGGGAGTTTGACTCGGAGCCGCCAAGACCATAGGACTTGAACCGCCTCAGAGGTTTCTTGCACCGATCCGTGAGTGTCCTTATGATCGCAGGGCCACCGAAAAACTACCTCGGCGATCGCTTGGCCGGCCCGAGTGGTTTTTGAGAAATTGAATGAAAAAGTTCTTCTCTTTTTTTTTAGTGCAGTATACTTAGCTTTCGTGACTTTTTGTCTTCGTGTCGTGTTTGATGTCGTCATTGATTAAAGGCTTGAGAGCTTTTTGGCTTGAGAGCTCTTTCTTTGAAGAGATTGGTCGTCCTTAGTGCTGAAGTCTGAGAGCAGCTAGACGAAATCCGTAGGAGGTCCTGGGCTTAGTTTGGCTCTTGGGTGCAGTCGAGAGAAAGAGAGAAGGGGAGAGATGGGGAAGGTGAAGTCAATAGTCAAAGCCTTTTGTCCTCATCTTCCACCTTGCATTAATTACACTAACACCTCTCGACTTACTACCACCAGAAATTAAAATGCCCATGAATGCTTGAGGTGATGGACAACGTCTCGAGTTCATCCCTCTTTAAAATTATTCTGCTACCCATGTTGCAGTCCACCTCTGGCTGATTGCCGAGCCTTTGACTGAGCTTTTCTAGCCGCCGATGTTGTTCATCCAGATGCCTCCTCATCTCATGATTAAGGTCCTCCCCGGATGACTCAGAAAATGAGCAGAAGGAAGGAGACCGCAGTCTCTTGAAAGCTTCGCAGTGGCGGTGCTTAGGTGAAGCTTGATGGCGATAAGCTTCTCTATGATGAGATTTCTCGTGGGTGAATCGCCGCCTAACTGGTGCAGCTATCATGGGCGATGTGAGAGGCTTGGGCTGCTGCCGAGTGGCCAACGAGCGTTGCTTCTGCAGCTCATGAACTGCTGCATTCAAGGCTTAAACTCATTGATTGAGGATAGCCAGCTAGTTGATTAAAGCAACTGAGGTTGATGGTGAGGGAGGAGCAGGGAGAGCGGTCCTTTGCTGCTCAGTGCGATGTGGATGCCCCCCCGACATGATTGGTGAGGACCTTCGGCATGCGCATCACCACCATGGCTATCTTAGAGGGGAAAAAGACTTATAGCTCAGGGAGACGGAGCTTTTTTTTTCCTTCAGTGCATCCCCCTTCCTGGCGCGCCAATCTATTGATGCCCGATCACTTTGAGTCGGCGTCCTTGAGCATCGACCGTTCCTCCATAGAAATATCGGGGCCCTTCCTTCGTCTTCAAGGCCTGCAAGAAGTCCCACGGCCGGGTATTCTGGCGGGGACCATCCGACGCTCAAGTTAGTGTTCTGGGCAACAGCCGTGAGCTTGAGAAAGCTCAAAAGAGAAAGAGAGAGAGGCTCAGAATGAGCGTGTTGAGTTTTTCTGGAGTTACCTGGTCGGAGGTCCCTTTTCCCCCTTTTATTTATCTTTGGACTTTGTCTTTTTCTTGAGAGGCTTGGATCTTTGTCATCTAGTGGAATTGAGCCACGTGGGTCCTCATGATGGATCATGACTTCTGGGGCTTATCTGATCTGAGTGGTTGGGGGTGTCATGATGATTGAAGACTTTTTGTAGATAAAAGTCAGGATTAATATCTGTGAGACCTGAGGTGTTGCCACCTGTCGAAGCTTTTATGAAGATACTTCTTCTTAGTGGCATGTCAGAGCTGCAGGCGTTGTCTTTTAGTGATATGTCAGAGCTAAAAGCATCGTCCTACCTCATGCAAGTCATGATTTCATCCGTAGATCGAGTGTGCACAGCTGGCCTTTTCTGGTACATTGATCTTGAATATTTATTTAATGGCCAGAGTCCTTGTTTAGTCTCCATGAGTCCCTTCTTGAATTAAATAAAGGCTGATAGTACCCTCGGACCCATAGGCCACTCAAGGATGCCTCTGGCTCATGCATATGCCACCTGACATGTGGAGAAGCTATATCTCCCCCTTCATCCAATTCCATTGCTTGGACCTGGCCCCTGGTGAGCCATGGAGACCGTACCCTCTACCTGGCGTGTAGAGTCGGAAGGTCCACAGAAGGTCGCGGCCGTTGGGCGAGGGGCCACCGTGATGGCCGGCTGGGAGGAGCTTGCTGGCTGGGAGAAACATGCCACCTAGGGATGCTGGTGGCCGCCTAGGGCCTCTGCTCCACGAGGCCGTTGCTGGCTGAGGCGGGAAAGGCATCTGTGGGACCTGGGTCCGGTGAGGCCGCCTAGGATTGCTCGGGGCCGTCTAGGATTGCTCTTGGCCACCATCATGGGAGTGTCGGGGGCCGTCTGGGATTGCTCGGGAGCCGTCTAGGCTGCTCTTGGCCGCCGTCATAGGTGTGTCGGGGGCCGTCTAGGATTGCTCGGGAGCCGCATAGCTGGAGAAGCTGGAAAAGGTCGTTGAGGACCTTCGTGAGATGGGGAGTCGGAAACTCCCCGTCCTGGCTTCTCTACGCCATCTTTCATCATGCGTAGGACCAAAAAGGGAGTCAACGTGGCAGCCATAAATGCACATGGCCTTTATAAGACCATAAATGCCCTGGCACATAAATGCGATAGAGAGCCATCGTTGTAGTGGCATTGCCGCGTAAGATGGCCGTTGGGGAAGGCCGCCTAAGATGGCCATTGAGGAAGGCCATAGAGGAAGAGGCCGCTTAGGATGACCGTTTAGGAAAAGGCCGCCTAAGATGACTGTTGAGAAAAAGGCCGTTTAGAAATGGGCAGCCTAGGATTGCTGCCTAAGATGAAAGGCCGTTGAGGAAAAGGCCATTTAGGAATAGGCCGCCTAGAATTGCTGCCTAGGATGCCGTTGAGGAAAAGGCCGTTTAGGAATAGGCCGCCTATAATTTCTTCTTAGGATGAAAGGCCGTTGAGGAAAAGGCCGTTTAGGAATAGGCCGCCTAGGATTGCTGCCTAAGATGAAAGGCCGCCTAGGATTTCCTTCGGTTTCTGTATCATTAAATGATGCCCATTGATTGACATTAATGACAAAAGGCGGTCTTTGAAAGAACCCACTCACATCACATATCTCTTTTTCCCTCTTGTTCTCTTTACGGACGCTTATTACAGCAGGAAGCGAAGTTGCGGACGAAATTAAATGCCCATTGAGTCCTTGAAGAGAAAACCCAGTAGGCCAACGAGGCCGCCTAAGAAGCCAAAGATGGCCACCTAGAAAAATTGTTTGAAAATTTCTGTTTTTATTGCCCACAGGGCTGTTAACTGGTCCTATCATGATTCTTTAATGAAAAAGGGAAAATCCATAAGTATTATCAAGGTTTACTGCATGGAATGTAAAGTCAAAAATTTACAACAGGAATAATGTGGTAGGATTCAATGTAAGATCTTCACTAAATGCCAGTATTTTTGTTCCAAAAAAGGTATTGTTGCTGTTGAAATCCATCCTCCGAATCGGGCGCGAAGGGGCTTCGAGACGGGCTTCCTCCTGGGCGGACCTGCAAGACAGTCCTCACGCGAGAAGGCGTTGGGGGTGGCCCTCTGCGGAAGACCCTCCGACGCTCAAGTCAGTTGAGATCAACAGTCGATAGAAATGAGGAGAAGGCTCTCGCCGGAGAGTTTCCTCCAAGGGCTCCGAGCGGAGCGGCAATGGCGGAAGCAGAGGCATAGAGAGGAGAGAGAGAGAGAGAGTGAGCCAGTGGAAAAGAGGAGGGCCTACCATGCGGATCGAGAGGGCTAATCTCGGCGGCGAAAAGAGCCTCCTCCGACAGTAGGTCATTGGCCGAGAACGCCTTGCCATTGCGGAGGACTTCCAAATCCTTTTCCTCCTGCTCAGATAGAATCGGATGTGTTTCCGCATCCCGTACAAAGTTTCCCCATCCCCGGGGAAAGTCAAAACCAATGTTCCCTTCAGCGATGATGAATCGGTTCTTCCATCCCTTTATGGAGGACGATTTGTCCACAATCATCTTGAAGGACCTCCGAGGTCCGATATAAGGCCACTCCGATTTCCTTCCGGGTATCAGGTGGTAACAGGCATGAAAAAGGGGAAGAGTAGCTGTAACCTGGATCTGGTTGCACATCGAAATAAATCCGATGATGCTCCGCCAGCTGTTGGGAGCCACCATCGTCGGGCAGATGTTGTAAAACGTCATGATCTCCTTTACCAGGGGATGGAGAGGAAATCGGAGGCCCACCTTCAAACTATCTTCGTAAAGAAAAACTCCATGCTCCAAATCTTGCGAAACTCTGTGCTCGGGTTCCGGCAATCGCAGAACAACATCCGGGGGAAAACCATACTTCTGGCGAATTTTCCTCAAATCCTCGGCGGCAATCTCTAAAACTACGTCATCGGGGCTCATCATTCTGCTGGCCGAGAAAGACACCCAACGAAACTACAAAGGAAACAGAGAACGAAATTCTCCAAAAGGGGAGCGAAGGAGCGTTGCAAACAGAAACGATGCTATTTTAGCTTTGCTTCCCCTCGAAGGAAACCGCCTCAAGGAAAGATAAGGCGTCTCGCCCGAGGCATCCAGAACCGCCTCGATAAACGCAGTAAAAACCGGGATCCACTACGTGGTGGTCCCCCAATCGTCGCCCCAAAAGAGCCTTACCCACGAGGGCACGACGGCCGCGCGGCATTAAATAGGGCATCATTGCGCGGACTGTCCAATCCATATCCCCCCGTTCAAATCGTGCCATCTGGACTTATACTCCCTATGCTCGAACCTACGTTTCGAACTAGGGAGTGGGGGGCATGTGTTGAGGGGTAAAATCATTACGCGTCAATAGTCGTGTACGCGGCTAAGGTTAGCCCCAATTTCTGCTCGCTGTGTGACATTCGCCAGGGACAAGTCAGCCTCGGCAGATCGGAATGCCCTAGCCCCTCACCGAGCCAAGGATTCTCGAGGTGCGGACCTTATCTTCCGGCTCCTCCAGCCGACCTATCTTGTTTCTCAGCCCCAGCCGAGCTATCGACTATCGCCTTCCGGCTCCTCCAGCCGACCTACCTTATTTCTCGACCCCAGCCGAGCTATCGACTATCGCCTTCCGGCTCCTCCAGCCGACCTATCTCGTTTCTTGGCCCCAGCCGAGCTATCGACTATTGCCTTCCGGCTCCTCCAACCGACCTGTCTTGTTTCTCGGCCCCAACCGAGCTATCGACTATCGCCTTCGGCTCCTCCAACCGACCTACCTTATTTCTCGGCCCCAGCCGAGCTATCGACTATCGCCTTCCGGCTCCTCCAGCCACCTACCTTATTTCTCGGCCCCAGCCGAGCTATCGACTATCGCCTTCCGGCTCCTCCAGCCGACCTATCTTGTTTCTCGGTCCTAGCCGAGCTATCTCGCTTCTTGGCCTCGCCCGCCAAGCTGTCTCTATAGCGCGGCCCAGTCCGAGCGATATCAACCCCCTCTGCGGAATTTGGCGCGGGAAAGCTTAAATTCTTAAGATTCAAAACAGGAATCATATCTGAAAGTGGCCTAGGGCCCTGGGGCCTATGCTCCCACCAAATCCCGAGACATTAACAAGCTCTCCCAGCTGTCGATCCTCTAACTAACCGGATACGAATCCTATCGGTCTTATAACAGACTGGATTCGAATCTCAACAGCCTTTGGACCCACGATGCCCCCCTAACAACCAGGTGATCCTCTATAAATACCACAGCTCCAGACCCCCTGAGGTAGGCAGTCTCCACTGGCTCACTCTCTCTCTCTCCCTCTCTCTACCTCTGCTTCCGCCATTGCCGCTCCGCTCGGAGCCCTTGGAGGAAACTCTCCGGCGAGAGCCTTCTCCTCATTTCTGTCGACTGTTGATCTCCACTGACTTGAGCGTCGGAGAATCTTCCGCAGAGGGCCACCCCAATACCTTCTCGCGTGAGGACTGTCTTGCAAGTCCGCCCAGGAGAAAGCCCGTCTCGAAGCTCCCTTCGCGTCCGATTCGGAGGACGGATTTCAGCAGCAACAAGTATGATACATGCAGAAAAATGAAACAGAAAAAAAAAATGACAGAAAATAGTCTGAGGAACTAACCTTCTTAAGTAATTTAGGTGAAAGACCCAACAGGCCACAACTGTCACTACACCTTCCCTGTTCTTCAATCCCATTTTTCTCCTCCATATGCCAAATGTTTCTGGTGCAACAAAATGCATAGTTTCTAATAGAAAATTCAGATAGGACTCGATTAAATGAGGCAGGGAGACCGATCCAGGACAGTGGAAAAATAAGTTACGTTATATGGTAGAAGAAATGAAGATGAGGATCAATATTTACGACTTGTACTAATTACAATTTTAAGATAAAACACAATGTCACCAACGCAGCAGTCTTTCCTATAACAACATATTTTTCACTTTCTGTAATGAAAAAGTAGCTGCCAAAAAGGCAATCACTTTAGTCATGTATGTGAAACCAGCAAAGATACGATTCCAGCATAAGAAGAAATCTTTCCATTACAACCTCTTTTTTGCCTTCCTCTTATCAAAATAGCCACCAGAAGGCAATCATTTTTGTCATGCTTGTAAATCCAGCAAGGATTTGGTTGCACTATCACAGGAATCCTTCTTCCAACAACCCCCTTTCTCCATTCCTTTAATCAAAAAGCAGCCACATTAATAATGAAGATTTGCACAACTTAATTGAAGTGCATTGGGAAGATGACAAATATATACCTAAAAACAAATAAATATGTAATGGCATTGGGAGCCAGTTATGTGCACCCCAAAGCTCATTTCTCAATGTGGCAGAGGGAGATTGGCGTCCAGACAGAAATTGATGCGCCATACAAAGGGTGGTGGCTGTTGAGTCATTTCAAATTTTAGGGGGCACATACTGTGCGTACCCAAAGCAGTTTTTAGAAATGAAGAGTCATTTTATTTTACAATGGTAAATGTTACCTGGTTGCCCTTCTTGAACATGCAAGACTGACTAGTTGCAGTAATAGCTACTAGTGGCTACTTCTTCAGAAAGTACAACCCATCCCTCATTTCTAGCTTCTCTTCAGTTATAAGACCAGTCAGAAAGCTCTGCAGTTGCTGGAGTGACTTGTCATAAGAAGGTTCAGCTACACAGAACATCTTGAATACAGGGGGTGTCGTATAAAAAAATAAGCAACTTTGTCCAGGGAGACAACTTCAGAGAAAATAGTTGAATTTTATAATGAACTACTGTAATAGTTACCTTCAAAGTATTATGTATCTTATCCAGTGTCATACTGCCAAAATTGGTAAGCATCCCTATAATGAATTTCTGCATTCAAGGAAAGCATTAGTAAGAAGAATAAAACAAATTTCTGGCATGTGCCATATTCAACACAATTTTCTGCGCCAAACTGTTGTCAGCTGCATTAAGAGCTACAAAGTAAAAACAAAACATATAACGTGTAGATTATATGTTATATCCAACTTGATTTACCAAGGGCTTGTAATCGATAGGGATGTAGAATGTCCTTTCCTTAATCACAATAAACTCATTGTATGTCATGATAATTCATAACATTTGGATTTAGGTGCTGCTAATACCATGTTGGTCAAATCATATGACATCAAAATTATTTTGCTCTTTCATACCAGATAAGGTTGCCGCATTAGTGATGAAAAATGAGTAATTTTTTGAAGGTCTTAGGTTGGGTTAACTTGAATAAACCTTATTCTCAGACCTGTGAAGCTAAAATGCAATATGGACACTAAAATTAAAGAAAACAAGGAGAGATGGAAATAGATTGTCTGCATTAAAACAGCCATTATCTACTTCACCAAAGTTATGAATATTAAGCAAGAAAAATTTGGTTGGGCATAGAAAAATATTAAGCAAGCTATTGTCTACTTCACCAATTTACAGACATTTGACATCATGTGTAAACTCCAACTTCACAAAATTAGCGAACAGTCATTGATGTCAACCGGTCATTTAATTCCCAGTATTGAGCCTATCAAAGTCAGCTCCCATGTCGACACAGGAATGAGAGGTCAGGATGGACAGGGATGGGGCGGTTGGACAGGTACACGTTGGGACAGTCATTAACACAAGAATAAAGAGAAAAAGGAAAAAATGTGTCCCCCAATGCCAAGCAAGTGTTGACACAACCATCCCAGTCTCGACTGATGCCCACCAGGATGGTTAGGACATTCCAGTTGAAGAGGAAATTGATGTCCTGCAACCATCCCAGCCATTGTTCTCACATTACAATGGTAAAGTACCAGCAGGATGCACCAGTCTGCCAGTACCATAGAGACCAGAATCCTTGGTACCAATGAATGAAAAAAAGGAAATAAAAAAGATCATGTTCTTATAGACAAAATTCTTCCATGAGTAAGAACTTCGGCAATATCATTGAGAGTGCAATAGAACCAACCTCATATACAGTCATTTCTTTCCGCAGCTGTTCCTCAACAGAGGCCACAGATCTCTCACCTTCCTCCTCTGCTGCTAAAAGTCCTTTAGAAATCCCATTGATAAGACCATTACTGTTCACATCAGTCATGTCATCAACGATGGTATAAACATGATCATCAGAATCTGATCTAGCTAACTCTGATAGGATTCCCTGAGAACATATAGAAAAGAGGAAACAAGTAACAAGCTCACTGCTAAGCATTAATCTATATGATGCTAGGATTCGTATTAAATCAATAAGACTAAAAACTATGACTAAAAAACTATGCATGACATGGAACTTTCTATTTCACCAAAATATAAACAAAAAGCGATGAAGAAAAGGCATAAACATGTAAAAAAAGGATCAAAGGAACAGGATCCCGGTAAGCCTGTCCTGTCTAAATACATAGTGTGTCATTGTGTAATGCTAGCATATATCAAAATTAAAATGTTATACTAGTCGATGCAAACTACATAGATAAAGTTGGGAAAGATGTCATTGAATATAAAGGTAGATTAAAATCAAAATAATGAACCAGCTGTAAAAGAGCAAATTGTGAAGAAAGGAAAATTGTAAAACTAATTTGTATTATTTACTGCCTGAAAGGCTTGAAGTTATGGTAGTGGTGTCCTTGGTTAGAATTTCAGCAACAAGAAAAATCAAATATCTCAGGCAATTTTGGTCCAGTCCATGATTCAAACAGAAGAAATCTAGAATAGAGGGAAGACTGTCCTTGTGTCCTGCTTGAGATCAGCACATCAGAAATCCAAAACATTTTGCTAAAATGTTCCAGATTTGGCCCCTGGATCCAAGCATGAAATTATAAGAAGAAATCATAACAACTAAAAAGAAGAAATCATATCAATGAATCTGTTTTCCACTGGTAGTTGCAGCATTCCCCCATTGCGTATTGGAAATGTATATATGAATTTTTCAAAAATTATTTTGACCATTATAATCTTGTGGTTTTTATTCTGTTTCAGTTCAAATCTTCAAATTGATGCTTTTTTATGTACCTAACCTCCAACTATATCAGCTGCTGCAAGACCAACCAGGGACCTAATGGGCTAGAGAGTTTAGGGACTTGTATACTTATAATGCTTGCTATCCCACCTCAGAAAAAAGGTTACAAATAAATGACTTCATGTTTCAAAGAATTTAAGGAAGCTCTCTAGATCTTCCCAAGGGTCTCGGAAATCAGGTTTGGTGTTAAGAAGGGCACATGTCGAGTTTTAATCAGATCTTCCCAAGTTTACTGTTGAACTAAGATCAAACTTAGGGCAATAATAAAAACCCATGCATAAAGAGAAGGTTTGATGAGGGCTGAGAGGAGGAAACAAAGAAAATAGAGAGGCAAAAATTAGAAGCAAAAAGAAAGTGCTTGAAAAGATGGGATGGGTTGGAGAACAAGTTCTTCTTCCCACTAAGATAATCAAGAATCTTGATTCTTAATTGTTTCTTGTGGAATTTCTTTTTGCTTGAAGAAGAAAAAAGAATTTTCATATTTCAAATTATCTTCAATTGTCAAGAAACAAACTGTTACATTTTTGTCATTTTCTTAGTACTTTGTAGCAATGTTTTAAATCTTGCAAGATGGGGCCATCCCAGTATTTTCATGGAACGGAACATGCCACCATCTCATCCCTAAGGGACCTGAAGCCCTACTTCGCAGTATAAACTTAGAGTTCCTTTTAATAATCTATCATTTAGAACTTCATCAAGAATACACAAAAGAACATAAGTTGAAAGTATAAACTTTTTGGATGGGGAGCATACGTATTGTATAAAAAAAACAAAATAGGAGGTCCTAGACATTTACCTATTATCTGCATGACTTGATATATTATAAGAACTGGTCTGTCATACCTTGCTAATCCAAAAACTTATTCTCCGGTTAAGTGTATCCACAGGTATTCCAGTAGCTGCTGCTAGATTCTTGGAGGTCCAGCTGTGGTGAAACAACTCTTATTTAAAGTCAAGGCACTACATATACAAGCATATACACCAAAACACTATGAAGACCTTACCTTGTTTGCTCCTGAAATTGCATGATAATTGCTGCATGCACTGGAGAGACAGTAAACTGCATGTTCCGATCTTCAAATTGCAGTTCCAACTAAAATAGAAAATCATATAAAAATACAAAGTAGATTGAATCATCAGAATCAAACACTTCTCCCCTTGCATGAACTGTATTTCTTGTTAGAAGTTACAAATAACATCTTCCACAATATTGTTTAGACAGATTTTCTAAAGGTAATCAGCCGAAAGTGCTTTTCTAGACAATGAGAAAATGATGGGTACTCCCAGATTTTTCCAAGTTTCTAACCTTTACTGTTCCAAGATTTTTCTTCCACAATAGCTTGCGAGGTGTCTTGACCTCATGGAACCTCTTTGCATAATCACATAGCAGTTGATCAACAGAATCAGGGATTTTAAGAGACTCCGCCTGCATTTTTCTCAAGGTCAACCAGAGACTGAAAAGAAATCATTAACCGATCAACTGTATTATATAAACATTTCATATAATAGAGATATCTATCTCATAAGAAGAAAAAAATATATATATACATAAACCATGTTACAATTGGCATAAATCCACCACCCACAAAAGTATCATTTATTCATTATACACCAAGTAGTGGCATTATAGAAACATGTGCAGGTTTCTCTTAGAGAATACAATGTTACCAGCTTCAATTAGGCTATTCTTGGTAACCATGCTTTCCAAGAAAAGCACATACAAATAGAAATTAGTAGGTAATGGCATTTCATCCTCCATTTTACTCTCATCCCTCTGTTTTCCCCCTTTGATAATCAAGAAATGCATTGAAATTAAGAAGAAAAGAAAAACAAAGGAAGACAAGGAAGGTTCTGGTCAGGTTACACTTACACTTTGTTTTGAATGCTAGACAAAGTACAAATCATATCTCTTGGTTGTCAAGGAAATGTAAAATAAGAAACCTCTGCATGGTTTTAAAATTAGTTCTATTAAATTAATAAAGTATAATGGTGATTATTCATGTTTTATCATGAGAAAAAGTTAGATTGAATTATATGCAACATGTCAAAAAATATAATAATCAGACAGATAATATGAGTGATTTAGTGGTTAAATGGGAAAAGTTACTATACATCTCTTTATCTGAATTTGAGTATAGAACCCACATCAAGTGACCAATTTGTTTGTTTTGTTCATATAGTTAATTTCTTGGGCCCACCTATACTTGCACTTCATGTTTCAGAAAGTGAGAAACAAAGAAAGGGAGTTTAATGTTAAGCAGCCTATTCAATTGGGATTGTTTAAGATAGCATATCACCATCATAATCCCATCTACATACATACCAAAAAATATTGACATTTCTTTCCCTGTTGAGGTGCATAAGGATGCTGTATGTAACAGTTCCGTAAAACTCCAAGCGAATTACTCTTACAGCATTTTTGTGTTGATAATAGCACTAGCTATTTTATTCGAAGATAACGACTGCTGAGTAAGTATTCTAGGAAAAACTTTTCTAATGCATTTTGGTGATTATAACCTCTCTGCTTATCTTACTGACAGATAATCAATTGATGATTAACTAATTTTCTACAAATTCCATATTCAGTTTAGCAGCATTTGTTCTTTGTTCATGAATTATTCTTTTATTCTAGACCTTGCCATGTGCAATGCATGTGATGATTCATGTGAGAGCTTGAGCAAAGAAATTGAATGTGAGGTTTCAAGATCAAGAGGGAGACAAGGGATGGCTGTATTCCCATTAGTCTAGATTATAAAGTGCAAATTTGATAGATATTGTCCTTATTTTATTTTTTACAAAAATGCTATGGACCACCACTTGGTTTCCTAGCCAGTTCCTTGTCTAAAATGATGCCGGCATGGTTGAGGCAAAATAGGAAATTGAAGTGAAATGTTCACCAAACTCTTGTCCACTACACCAATCCTCTCATGCCACATTGCATGAGAAACTTTCAAGGGAGCTGAGAGGCACTCCATATTGCATGTGAGCGTGCATGCACACATACACAAGAAGTGCATATATAGATGAGAAGTGAGAAATGGAGCATTCAATTCCCTTTGCAAAATGGGTGCTAGTCCACTTCAGATGTGAGAAAGGGACAGTTTCACTTCTATCATTTTCCCATCAAACTTATAAAAGATATGGCCGCAATAGAGGGAGTCTAGCCGCAAACAGTTTTCATTAAGAGTATAGATGCTTCCATCAACCTCAACATGTCATTAATGCCCTCAAAACATAACCATCCTTTGTTATGATTTGACACCAGCAAAAACACCAATTTTGTTGCACTTGCCAGCAACCTGAATATATTTCTATCAGAATTAGAATACTGATATTTATATTTATTACAGGCTTCATGTTTCTTTTTTATAGTTTTCCAAACTGGATCATAGACCTTTTATTGTCATTCTTTATTCATATCACTTCTCTTATTTTTTCCCAATTATCGTTAATATTGTGCACGAATAAGTTCTGAGATCTTGACTCTTCAATATGAATAAATGCTGTTTACTTGGCCTGATTTGTTTAAATTATAAGCCCTAATCAGATTCTTAGAGGTATGTGAAAGAAAGACATTGCTCTAGGTAACAGATACTACTTCTCCAGGAGTCTCGAACTTATTACAAAGTGTATAGATGCAAACAAAAGCATGTTCTAGCCAAAGAGAACTAATAAAGGAAAATGTCAACATTTTCATAACATAGCCTATATTCTATGTCAATTTTCTAAACAACCATGAGTTGATACCTCAGAGACTATATACCTGTATTGGTGGCCAAAAATTTGAAGATATTATTGTTGCATCAAGAATATCCAGGGAGACATCTGTCTCTCCTTGCTCAGAACCTAAGAAACATTTACAACAACAGCAAGTTAACTTAAAACTTATGTAGCAGTAGTAACAAACATTAATGAATGATTATTTTTAAAAATGATCATGATACCACTGAGAGATGGCTGGGCTATAGATGCTTTAATATTAGCATTTGTCCTTTTTGAATCAATCAAATCATTAAGCATAATTTCACATTTCTGCATGCTGCTCTCTCCAAAGTGTATCTGATTACATAGAAAGCCAGATTTCAGTGTGGGATGACAGCATTAGGACATCTAGATGGACTACTATAAGAATTATATACATGAAGCCCACCTTGAGGAGCTCCAAGGTACGTATCTCTGAGTCAATATCATAATCAGATTTATTTAAAAGCTTTTCTGCCAGCATAACACGGTATTCATTAACCAGTTGGTCTTTTGAACCAATTATGCTGACCATCATTCCAAGTATGTCAATCTTCCTCCTGTTCCTGCTACCTTTTGAGGGGTCTGCGTCTACTGGATCAGGTTCCCAACTGAAAAGAAGCACAGGAATGATGACAAAACTAGTTTATTGCAAATATGCCAAATTATTGCAATGCCATAAGACTCCCAACGAGGATATTAAAAGTGAGCATATTTGTGCTCTGAATGTCATTAAGAAAACATACCGTTCAGCATTTATCCATGCTTGCTTGTCATCAGAATTGATGTCATCATCATAATCAGTATTCTCTTGGTTCTCTGCATCCCTATTTAATTCCTCAAGAAGACTATCACCAGCATTTCCTGGGCCACTAGGGTTTCCCCCTGTCCCATCAGTAAGCATGGTGACGATGCATTTTATAGTATCTTTTCTGCCCCTCAAATAATCCCTAATTGGTTCGCCTACTGCCTCAAGAAATACACCAGTAGGATCTATTATTCGAAGTGCCTTGATAGTGGACACATATTGGTGCAATATGTCATTGGTTGAGGCACCAGCAGTAAGCAAGCGAAATCTTAAAGAAGAAATGAAAGAATCAACAAGCTTTGAGTGCTGCCCGGTGTACGCTAGACACTGCTTTAAGTCTTGAATTGCAGGAGAGCTGCATAAATTTCCAGCAAGAGAATGAGATGTAAATTTTGACATAAACAGTGAAACTGAAAATGGAAAAAAAAAAAAAAAAAGTTATGAGAATAGGAGTAGAACAAGAAAATGAAATATGAAGAGGCCCTACATACAAGCATGAACTGCCACATGAATGTCCACATTTAGGATACAAAGTTTATACGAGTAACTAAGACAAGAATTTCTCATAAGCTTAAACATCAAATCATGACAGTGTAGAAAGTTTGTCCAGCTCATATTGGAGCTATTAAAAGATTAAAAGAGGACTGCCAACTCGTATCCATATAAACAAAGATAAAGACGGAAATAGGTAAATGGGGAAAAGAAAAGAAAATCTATGCATGAACCATGTATTAAAGAACATATGCATGAGAAATGGTATGCACATTCATACTCCAAAACTAGAGACATATAGTGGTTCCAAAGGTTCAAAACCGAGCAACCTACATATTCATATACCCATGTAACATCAAAGTATTAGCCCAAAACAATTTTCGAATTATAAAACAAAAGAGAAGGAGGAGCCTGTCAGAATTCCAAATAATTCAAGAGTTCACTATTCTAAAGACCATAGAAACTTAAAAAGAGAGCAAAAAGGTAACCTGTCAGGATAATCCACGATAATCTCAAAAAGTTTGCCTATTCTCAAGTCTTGCAATGTTTCATAAGCTAAATACTCAAGGCGCAACTGCCATCTAACAAGCCCTTCAGAAGGACAACCAATCCCAGGGTAACATGATGGACGTGAAGCCAAAGGCGATTTAAGACCAGATGGCATGCTATCATCATCAAATGAGTCACCCAGATATGATAGAAGAGCATGTAAGAATTGCAGAGGAACAGCCTGGAAAAAGGTCACAATTATTAGTGAACATTTTTAAATGTACTGACAATTATTAGGGAACATTTTTAATTAATTACATATGACCTTCAGAAAAATCATGAGCTGATCAACCCAGTTATAAAGACATGATTAAGAAAGTGTATTCAAAAGATTGAAAATAACCAATGACCGAAAACATGATTATTTTTAAGAGTGAGGATGCTTCACATTGGTCATGTATCACTAAAATCCAACAAACTTTGATAGTTAGTGCTAATCAATACTGCAGCAATACAACCAAGCCAAAAAGGTTATTTAATACCCATGAAGGGTAAAGGATGATAACTAAAGAGTTAACTGTTTCCATGCATTGTATTAAGTAAAACAGCGTCAACCCAACATGGCAAGTACAAATATGAATTCTCTCCAACTGGACTAGTTCAAAATATCATATTAACTGTCCGCTAAAAAATGCAAATTTTCAACCAGAAAAAGGAATAACCACAGGCCTTTAAGCTCAACTGCAAATTTAGCCAGAGGCACATGCTTCAGTGCCTTGGTTGCTTTTTTATGCACTCCTAGCTCAAGGCCTTTATTGCCAACAACTAGCTCAGTGCTTACATTAGCAGGCAAGTGAAGATTGATCACGAATGGGTTACAAGTGATGCCATCATAACAACAGATTCAAAGAGAATATCTAATTGATCAAGAATATTTGTGAATTACAAACTGCTGACTTAGTCTAACTCATAACTACATAGAAGATAACAAGATTGCACTTTAAAAAAAACTTCCTATATTCAGAATGAAGCCAACAGTGTACCTGAATCCACTCCTTAATAGATACAAGAACAGGAGTCCTGTAATCATCGCCAGCTAAATTATGAACTTTGGCCTGTGAATGAAGACCGAACGCAAACACGCATAAAGAACTCATAGAGACAGGAAATAATAATGTCAGACATATACAAAGCCACTATAAGAAAATAGGAGAAACATTCTTAAAGCAGGATGACATCAATATACACCTATTAGACAATATAGTCACACTAACCTTCAAAAGTGAAAAGATAGCAGAAGCGTAAGCATTTTCAGTCATGGATGTAAAACCAAGATTTCTCAGATCACGAACAACAGCACCAATGTTTTTAACCAAGGAATTGTTCATCGTAAAAATTGTCTCATGATTACTCCCATCAATATCCATCTCTCCGATTGCAAGGTTACTCTTGCTCTTTTGGTCATCAACTTGGAATTCATTTGCATCTTCATAATCCTCAGCCATCATGGTGCTTAGCTCCTCCAATTTTTTTTAAAATACAAGCAGAGAATCTCTAAGGAAAAGAAAAATACAAAACTGTTTGAGCAAAGGATCATTAGCACAAAGTAGCATATATATGAAGAAAAACTACAAGGCAAAAAAAAGTGGGATCCCTTAAAATTATATTATATAGCCATCACATCGTCATCTAGCTAGATAATTATAACCATAGCCATGAAGCTTTGTCCCAACTATTTAGGATTGGCTTTGCTAATTCTCATTCACCAAGTGTACCTATTTACCACTAACTCTAAAAGTTACTTCAAGCCTTTACAAAGCATTCTTCACTAATTCTATATATGTTATCTTAGGTCTTACCCTTCTCTTCCTAAACCCTTCAACAAAGACTAAAGTACCCCACGCCGCACCTCACCAAAGTACATTCAGATCTAATGTTGCATATGCATACCATTTTTAATCATATATCCAACAATTTATCCTTAATAAGTTAACTCTTACAACTGTACCATACACTCATTCCTTATTCTATCCTTTCTCCTTTTACCATGTGCCCATCAAAAGCAGTCATTTTTTCTACACTCAGCTTCTTTTCTTGGATCTCATTTTTTGCCAAACATTTTGGAGACACAAAATAACAGTAGGCCCAATTGTTGCATACTAACTTTTCTGTAGCCAAGGTATGCATTGATCACATAATACTCCAAAAGATCCCTCCACTTCATTAAGCAAGCTCTAATTCTATTACATATTTATTTCTCCACTATTTTGCGAAGCTGATCCTAAGAAACAAAGTTAATGAATCTATGCTGCCTTTTGTTATCAATCTTGACCAAAGTCCCATCTTCATTTCTATTGGTGTTAAAATTGTGCTCTTTTATTACATTTTGTTCTAATGATATTAAGCCCTTCTACTTATCTTTTGCCTTAAATTTGAGTATCTATATATTTAAATTAGTTTATGTAGAGACAGAACGAAAGCGAACAAGAATCCTTTTGCGAGGATTTAAGTTCAAATCCCATCATCACAAAACATGACTATTTGTGATTTTTCTTCTAAAATTACAAACAATGGATCTACACGGTTGGGTTTTCAGTTCTGTAAATCTTCCAACTACATGATTTTCCCCTACCTTTCACCTCACATTTATCCATTTTTATTCTCCTTTCATGGAACACTATCCAGAATTCTTCAGTTCAAAGGATTTAAAAACTGTTAAATCAAAGAAAATGATAACTTTAGTGTTACTTGTCATCTAAATTCTTATAAGTTGAACTAGAATATTGTGTTACATGAAGCTAAACTGATAGATAGACCATGTATCCAGTATATGAACAAACATCTGACATATAAGACCCCTTTACAGTGATATGATAAAAGCAAGTACCAACATAAAATATTTAAACCATTTTACCCATCTTATATGATAAAGGCAAATGATATGTCCACGGAATTAATTATGAAAATGTAATTCTACCCAATGTTCACGTGATGCAAAAAAAGCATTTATTTCCAAAATGAAGAACTAATTTTCTAACATTAGGAGATGTTTACCATTGTTGCTGTTTTTATCTTTTGGTTCTCTACAAGTTATCGAAATACCACTATGGAGATTGATGTTGGAGATAGCGTTTGCACAAAACTTATACAATTCCTTGCTTTTATTTCCATTTTTTTGAAAGCAATAAATCTTTGCTGCCAAAAGCTATAAAGGTTTCAAACAATTTAAGAAAGACAAAAGGATCTCATCATACATTTTGTTCAATCTAGCTTATTTTCTTCCTAAGTTTTTGAAAACAAAAGCAATGCCAATCAAGTCCTTAGTTATCAAATTCATCACATCATCAATAACCCTAATACCCCAGTATATTCCATCAAGCAGTTTGACTGGGTACAAAATAATGTGAAAACACATGAGCATCTAACTTTTGTGTGAACACTTTCTTCTATCTATGCAAAAATTCAATATAAATCAAATGACGTCCAACTACGTTCGTTGTTTAATGCATCTCCATCCGGTCCATGCAACATCTTCCTTGCAAAGTAGCATAAATGTTCTATCTAGGGTGCCACAAAGGATACAAGCATAAATGATACCAATTCACATGAGCCTGATGCTGATACACCCCTCAAACTGACAGACACATGATACATCACATCATTTTTCTTATGCCAACAACAAGAGGCACAGAGGGCACTGATATAATATCAGGCAATATAATACCATACCTCATCAGTCCACACCATTGTGTGAGGTACCGGGTACAAGTACTGAAACCAATACTTCAACACCTGATGCCTCGTCCGTGTCAAAATCTCTTCAAATCTAGCTTCCACAGTAGATCAGATCAGATCAAATCTGAGCCAAAGGCAGCAGTTTACATTGTGTGGCCTTTAAAATTCAACAAGGCTACATCACCAATGCAACTTTGGAGCAATGCCTAAGAATTTGTTCCACTTCTAATCTAAGAATGAAATTTTAACACAATCTGCAACGTACTTGTGATGACAGATGGACACAATTAGGACTACTAGAAAGTCACCCACTTGAACAAGTAGACTAGTTCACTAACTGCTTGGTCAACACAGAAATCATTAACAAGCTACTTACTTTTAAAGGTGATATAAGTTGTCGCACCAAAAAATAACCTAAGAAAACCCTCATTAGCTCAAAACTCAATTCTTATATGAAGAGGAGATGGTTCAATTTGCACCAAATCGACCATTAAGGATCTCACCACAATCACAATCCATAAAAACTTCCCAACCTGTGTCAAACAGCTCAGAATTTCAACGAATTGATATCCTAATTGAACAAAATGAAATAATAATAATTACATAGACTACAGAAGAAGAAACAAACCAATATTGTGGATGTTGAATCTCTGTGTTTGGAATTTATTGAGAGCATGCATGAAGTGTTGCTGTTGACACCTGTACCAGTACCATACCATACAAATGCATGGTCCAATAATTGGTGCCCACAAAACAATGGTCACGCCAATTACCATGCATTGGTGCAATATGGTTCCAAAAGGGTGCACCAAGTACTGGTTCCCTACCAATATGGTACACCTAGTATGGACTGATGTGGACCAATACTTCACCATGACCCTAAGAGTTATCATCCTTGAGGATCAAGGATAACAGTTAAACTCATTAATACTCCAAATGGCATTACTGATTGCCAGCTTGCTGATTAACATGATACAAGGGACGGCCAGAGTGCAGAATGCAAAGTGTCCCTTGGTTTCCTTGAGGAGTTAAAGGCCTTTAGATGTCTGACACAAACTCGAACTAAACTATTAACAAGAATACCTTGTACATTCACCATAGCTGTCTTTTAAAGGACAAATTCTCATCTGTTCTGAAACAGAATGATACATCCAATAAGCTGTCCATAAATAATGTAAATGATTTAACTTAAGCTGCTTTGCACCTAGATAAACAGGAATGATGAAAAGAAAAATGATACAACAAGTTTATTGACAAGACATAGCTTCCATTTCAATGCAGGTAAGCAATGTTTAAAAACAGAGATAGAACTTTTAATTGTAAAGTCACAAACCCACAGTACATTGACAATATTCTGCGTAAAATGTCATAGGGGAACCAACTAGGGTAGTGTAAATAGAGGAAAAATGAATTATGTAGTATGCCTGAAAAGATCATTCTAAACAAAACCAAAATCAAGAGAGGCATCATCAGTTGATCTTCTATGCACTATGAACAAATATGGCATCAATATTATATGTATATATAAGAAACAGAAACCAAGAACAGTACCGGGAAAATGCCAAGGAAGTGTTGCAAGGAGAACTGATGATACCATCAGCTGGTATCTAGAAATAAGATTGGATCCATATTGCTCTAAGTTCACCTTTACTGTTGATATATTCTCCTCACAAGACTGAAAAGCATGTATGAGACTCAAAAGGCATTTTTCCTGATGACCTTTTTCTGAGCATATCTCTTCCAACGACTTACTTAATATCTCCTCAGGCCAACCTTCCTGACTCTGCAATGGTGTTTTGCATGCCAAGGAGTTAGTAACATCAGTAGTAGGCAGAAGGTTGCACTGAAGTTGAAGAGATCAAGAAATCAATTTTTAATATATATATATATATATATATATATATATATATATATATATATATATATATATATATATATTGCAAAAATATAATCCATTGTTAAGGGCATGTGGCATACCGCAGTTCTGTTTTAGAAATTAACTCTTCACTTCCTGTGTTGCAGAAAAGTTCAGCCAGGGGAGAAAAAAAAGAAAATAGATTTCACAGGCATGAAAATGAGCATGATTCAGGAGGCTTCCCCCATGGCTAGGAAGCAAAAACAAGACAATTATAATTACATTAAATTTTCTATTATTAATTTACTTATAAGCCTTCTGATCAAAACCATGTTTAGGATTGACAGGATTTTCATTTATGAGATATGACAGGAATAAGCATAGATCTACCTTTAGATGTCTATATTTAATTTTAGATATAGAAGATATCATGCAGCTGGAAGACTTGACCAACCCCAACCCCAACATATGGGGCACTAAATTCAGCCAAAGAGTCCTAAATTGATTAAAAATTAGCTTCAAATCCTAATAAGGTTGTAAAGATCTCCCCGGCTGGTCAGCATACCTTAAATCTGTTATTTGTTTTTGTTCCATATTTAAGGTAGGTTATGGCTATTGATTTGAGTAGCAAGTAATTGAGTACCATAAATTTTCTTGCTTAGGCAAGGTGATGGCTGATGATTTTCTTGCTTAGGCAAGGTGATGACAGATGACCAGTCAGCATTTGTACAAAGCAAAAATGGTGGGCCTCAACATGAAAATTCATGGAATTCTAAATGAAAGTTGAGTTTCTTGGGCCTCAGACAATCTGATTCTTCTCCATGGAACATCTAATGGAAGTCCTCTTATTTCAACAAGAGCAACATCAGATGGTAAGTGATGCATTACTAATGTAAGACCTTCAACAACTCAGACTGATGTCCATTTATGTGCATAAAAAGTGGATTAGACTAAGCACCATGCAGAGCTATCGTTCAAGGTTCTCAGTAATCAATCAATGCTTCAAGGCACAAGAAAAGAAACTAGGTGCCAAGGTGAAAAAACTTCAAAAATCTGATTGATGATTTCATGTAGTTATTGAAGATATATTCATGTTTAGTTGATGGTTTACATGACTAGAAGTTTACTCAATGCTAGCACAGCCTCCCATTGGATTTTCAATGCTCACTCAAACTCTTAAGGTACAATCTGATCTGAAGATGGCAAATGATATTCATAGTGAACTTTGTTGTTTCAAGGCACAAAGAATAACTCCATGCATGAGATGAAAAGCAAACAGTTGAAGATCCGATTTTGGAAGACTTATTATGTAGGAAGTGAAGTCAACCACAATCCATCAAGCAATGGATTGGTTTTCATAGATCCATTACTACCATGATCAAAAATCTGCCACATAAGAGCATGTTTAATTAGGTGTAAGTCAGGGGCTCATATTGCACGGTCCTCAAGGAAGTGCTTGCTTTTGTTTGCTTGTTGACAGAAGTTTGAAGTGCAAAACAAAAGTTTCAACTTCCAAAAACACTGTTCGATTTTCCCAACAAAAATTGAAATTGAATTCCCTAGCATGGTGCATTTAATATTTATTAATGACCACTGACCTGTCCCCATAAGTATGTTGACTTTGGCCACCATGACTTTATCAAGACAAGCACTATAAGTCAACAAAACCAGAGTCTAGTGCGATCGACTTTCATCAGACTAAACTTTTTGTTATAACCAACTTCAACAAAAGTCATTGCAAGGAGAAGTCCAAAAGCAAAGTAGATCTTCCCCCAACCAAAAGAGCCAATCAAGATAGTGCAAGTCTAGAACCTTCTGATCAACAACATCTCAGATCAGATTCCTACAGAGATATTTTTAAAAGATTCTCACATCATTGAGATGCAACAACTAGATCTAATGGATGTAGAGAAGATACTAATAATCTGGTCATTCATATCAAGTTACCATAAAATCACAAATTGAAGGATTCAAAGATCAACAACATCTTGCAGAAAAATTTCCCTTCAGAAGACCACAGCAATTATATATTCTTTTAAAAAACTTAAAAATTCATCAACCATGCATGGAGTTTACTCACTTGCAATGTCTGAGTATCATAATAAGCATCAAATTGCTGCCAAAATTTCATGACTGCATTTTTCTTGAATGTCTCCTGCAATACAAGAAATTGGCATGTCAGTCCAAGAGTTTAATCATATGAAAGCTACAATTTCAGCAATAAAATAGATAGAAAAAAGTTTTGTTAATAGAAAAAGGCTTCTAGAATGAGGTAATTAAGAATATATTTTGAGATGATTCTAAGTAGGATATAGGTCATATTTGCCAGAAAAAATTCTGCTACAATTGCCAGAAATATTCTGGACTACTATGCACCTAGTCTTAAAGGAATGTACGCATTTAGTTCAATTGTTTGGCACATGTTGATAATGGATGCAGAAATAATACTGGTCAATGCAAATGTGAAGTCCAAAATGGACCCTTTTCTTCTAAAAAGAGAGAGAAACGAAAAAAGAAAAGGAGAACCTTTTGCAAAAACAAATATTTTGTCAGAAGTCTAAAATTTAATTATAATTGTTTTTTAATACCTCTGAAAACCAACCTTCTCTGTTCAAAACTTAATCATAGTTATTTGTTCAACAAGTACCATCACTATCGAAGCATGTAATACTCCAAAAATAGTTCTACATCAGATAAAAAAGAAAAGTTTAAAGTGTTTATAACTTAAGTTCACTTGCTACTAATTAACTTTTACTCAAGTTTTTAATGCCAAAACTTAAGCTCACTTGTTACTAATTAACTTAATTGAACCAGCCGATGGACTTGAGGCAGTACAAAGTCACTTGCCTCATTTCTATTCTTTCCTCGCTAACCCACCATTTAATTCCTATTCTTATCATGCTTTCAGAACGGAGATTCACTTTCACCACCAACTACTAAAAGCATCACTTAACCATCCAAAACCCTATTTACATGAGCCTTCTTACAAACACTTGATACGCAGCATGTAAAAGTTAGAATTCATGAAAACATTTGTTGTGAAGCCCAATTGTACCCCCAATACAGCAAAGGTGAGACTTTGGAAAGAAAAAAAGGAGCTCTATTCCTACTAAAAATAGGGAATGAGGACAACGCACTTCGAGGGCATTGAGGAAGGGCAACGCACCTCGAGGGCATTGAGGAAGTGATCCTGAGCGAGGGAGGCGAGGCCGTGGCGGCAGAGGGTGGCAACGAGAGAGATGAGGTCGGGGCCAACGGAGAGCTCGCTACGGCCATCGAGGAGGGCTTGCGTGCAGGCGCAGAAGCCGCTCCAGCTCTGGAGGATGTCGCCTATGGCTTCGTCCCCCAACGAGTCGAGAATCCCCAGGTCGATCGACATTTGTGAATGGGGCGGCGACGGGGAGGCGAAGCACCACAAAGGGCTGCCGTTAGCGCGGGAGGTCGATTTTGAATCAACTCAAAAATATGAAATCCAAGCAGAGAAAACATTCTGCTTTATATTTTTATTTTCATAGAAAACAAAGAATATTTATAAAAATATGTGTTGCCGCCGGGATCCGTCCTTCGACTCGGACGCAGTCGATCTCCTGGGACGGACCTGCATACAAGTCCTCGCGCGAGAGGCGTTGGGGGTGGCCCTCCGCGGAAGACCCTCCGACGCTCAAGTCAGCGGGGAAAATCGGCGATCAATTACAAAACAGGAAGGTGGATCTCTCCGAGGAGTCTCTCCAAGGGCGGCCGATCGGGAGCTCTAGAGGGGAGAGCATCGACGAGCAGCTGGTGAGAGTGGGAGAGTGAGAGTTAGCGTGAGCGCATACCTGAGGGAATCTGGGAGTGTGATATTTATAGGTTGTCACCTGGATCTTGAGCGCCTTCTGGAAGGTTCGAAGGTTGTTAGGATACGGAGATGGATCGAATCAGGCCGTTGTGGGGCCGTTGGGATCCATATCTTGTTTGTTAAGGGATCGACGGCTAGGAGAGCTCCTTGATGGCTTGGGATCTGGTAGGTGCGTAGGTCCCAGGTAGCCATTAGGTTCTAGACCACTCTTCAACATCATTCTTTGCCTGAGATGCTGTTACGATAGGTCTAGGCTCTCCTGCGCCAGGGTTCCGCGGAGGTGAGTATCGGATCATGGATCGCTCGAGAAAGACGAGCTACTGGGAGCTTGGGGGAGCCGAGCTACAAAAGCTCGGAGAAAGCCGAGCCATGGGAGCCCGGAGAAAGCCGAGCTATGGGAAGCTCGAGGGAGACGAGCTATGGAAGCTCGGGGGAGCCGAGCTGTGGAAGCCCGGAGAAACCGAGCTGTGGAAGCTCGGGGGAGCCGAGCTATGGAAGCTTGGGGACATCATGACGGGCGAAGGGATGGGGTCGGTCTTAGCCTCCTCGCACGAATATTGATGCAATGACGATTTTACCCCCCAACACATGCCCTCCACTCCCTAGTTTGAAGCGCAGGTTCGGGCATAGGGAGTATAAGTCCAGGTGGCACGCTTTGGATGGGACGATCTGGTTCGGTTCATGTTTGAGCGATGCAATAGATTAATTAAAACTTGAGGAATGAAGTAGGTCGGTTAAGGCCGACGGATAGGGTAGGTCGGCTAGGGCCGACAGACGAAATAAGTCGGCTAGGGCCGACGGGTGAGGTAGGTCGGTTAGGGCCGACGGCAAAGTAGGTCGGCTAGGGCCGACGGCAAAGCAGGTCGGCTAGGGCCGACGTATGAAGCGGGTTGGTTGGGGCTGACAAGTGAAGTAGGTCGGCTAGGGCCGACGAGTGAAGTAGGTCGGCTAGGGCCGACGTATGAAGCAGGTCGGCTAGGGCCGACGTATGAAGCGGGTCGGCTGGGGCTGACAAGTGAAGTAGGTCGGCTAGGGCCGACGAGTGAAGTAGGTCGGCTAGGGCCGACGTATGAAGCAGGTCGGCTGGGGCCGACAAGTGAAGTAGGTCGGCTAGGGCCGACGAGTGAGAGTGGTTACCCAAGCGGCGACATATGGCGGGATTTTGTGTCGGTGGCTCGAGGGCCGATGGCTGGAGCAGGTAGATTTTTTGCTTGGATCGGTTTAAATACCGATGGGGGGTCCGGTTATCGTTGGCCATTTCATTCGACGACCTTTGCTAGCTTGATACGAGCTTGCGCCGACGGAATGGCTTCCAAGGATGGCGGAAGGTCAACCGAAGTACCAACCGACGATGCCAACACTCGCTGGGGGGCTCACAGGAGCCGCACTCAGACCGTCGTCGACGGGGAGGTCCTGGCCTCCTTGTTGGCGAGTCGACAACGACTCCAGGAGACGACTGAACAATATGTGGTCGCTTCCACCAGGGAGATCATGTACCTTCATGCGGTTAACGATAGCTTAGAGAGGCGCGTGGCGTCTCTCCAACAGCAGGCGGGTAGCCTTGCGGCGGATCGGGGAGAACGGTCGGTGGCTCCGGGAGACAATGGTGGGCCCCTGTGAGGGCTGATGTATTTTTCGTTTCTTTTGTCACTTCCTTTTTCGGTGAATGAAAGAATAGTTTGCGTAGCCCTCACGTTCATTTTTGTTTTGAGATGTTCAATTTTGTTGCACAAGTTCTTCGAGCGATTAACTTCCTTGGGGAGCAATCGACGAACAATCGGTTTTCGCGCTTTTTGCTGCCTTGCCAGCGCTCTGTCGTTCCACAGGTAAATCAGTTTTTGTTTCACCGGAGTTGATGATACGGCCCTGTGGGGAGCAAAAAGCTGTTCCGGCACTTTCTGGAAGGCTTTTATGGCATTGGTCTTTTTCCATGCGGATCGTTTTGGCGTATGGCACACGCACCCATTTACCATTGGAGGATGTTACTTTCGTAGGACGATCTCCTGAACCTGTCAGTTTCCGTAAGATCAGTGGGCGATTCTCTGCGTTTAATAACCGTGATTCGGGATCAAAAGGAAATCTTTGCATGCGTCATGGTTCAGGCGATGGGCTCGGCGTGCAGCGGGGCGCTGCTTTCATCCTGGGAGGCCATGTGGAGGCATGGCCCAGGTGTTTCGAATCTCGGGGCTTCTGGCCTTGGTAGCTGTTCTCGGTTCATTTTTGCCTATAAAAAGGGGGGAGGGGTCGTGTTAGGTCATCCCCAAAGTTTCCTTCCCCTTTGGAGCTTCCGCCATGCTCATTTCTCTGGTATTGCGAGTGGGAGGGTCGAGCTTTCCTTTCATAAGCCCTTCGCCTCCGGACAGTTGGGGCGATGAAGGAGCTATTGAAGAGTGGCTCGCCCTTAGGGGATAAGCCTCGGAGATCATATGGAGAGCGCACAGGAGGGGCGCAGAGATCACACGGAGAGCGCACATATGTGCTTCCCGTGTGACCTTTGTGGTTCCCCCTTGGGGACGTACGGTAGGAAGTGCACGCGGGCTCCCCATGGGTTGAGTGAATTTCGCCTCCTCCCCTGGTTTGGATTCCTGGGCTTGCCCGCCTGGGGAATCTTTCGCCACATAGGGAGGGGGTGATAGTATGCCGCCCGCAGGTACCTTGCCTTTGAGTTTGGGCAAGTTGGAGCGGTACACACTCGGTTTGGGAGAGCGTTCTGGCGCCAGGGTCCGCGGGCTTCCTACCTACTCGTCGGGGGGCCTCTTGGTTGGGTGGTTAGGGGTGACATTCCGTCCACCCTTTACAATCACCCTGATATCTTGGTTGGGTCGCCGAGATATCATTATTTACCGAAGCTAGCCGCAACGGTTGGTCCATGTCGCCCACACATTATCAGCTTGAGCTGACTATTCGCGGTTTATCTGGTTCGTTGGTCCGGACGTCGGAGCATCACAGTTGCCCAGGTCTGCTTTGGAGCAGTTGCCCGAGTTTTGTGCTTGTCTTTATTTTATGCATTTCAATGCTCTTGTAACGCCTCTCAAGCATTTGTAATTGGTTTCGATGGCAATGAAATAAAGAAGGCTTTGCTCTATTTCTCAATCTCTATTTCTCCTGTGCCAAGTTGTTGTTGCTGGCCGTGGGATACAAGGACGTCCCGTTCATTTTTTGGCGAGGATCCCACGCTATCCGAACTAGTCGGGGCTCGCAAACTGCCCTAGTCCAGACGGAGGTTTAGAGGTTTTTCGGTGGTAGAATACGCTCCTTAACTTGGTCCGAAGCTCGGAGATTTATGCCTCGTCCCCATTGGAGTTCGAATATTTATGGCTCGGCCCTATCGAGGTTCGGAGAATTTGTTGCTCGGCCCAGCCGAGGTTCTTTCTTTCTTACGCTTTCCGAGAGGCGGCCAGCTTAAAAGAGCTTGGGGAAGTGTTGGGAGCATTTATTACGGGGGGCCGACAGATTGGGAGGTACTCCGTTCCTAGGGGGTCCCCGAGCAGTCCGTCCGCATTATTGATTTCGCTCGGGATGGGGCACGACCTTTCGGATCCTGCCAATTAAAGCGATGATACGTGGCGAGTTCTCACAGGTCGGTGGTTACGGCCCGACTGATCGAAATACTCGCTTGACAAGTATAAATACGGACGAGGGGTGCTGGTTTTTGTCACCCCTCTGGTTTAGTTTCGGAATAGTTTTCGTCATGGCTTCTCAAGGAGGAGAGCGATCATCTAATGATCTAAGGGCGGCGATCAACGGTCTGTTGCATCCAGAGGGGGGTCGTCCCACCATTACAGTCGACGGGCTGGCCTTGGCGTCGGCCCTCGCGAGCCGCCAGCGGCTCGAGAGGGTCGTTGAAGAATACGTCGACGTTACCACAAGGGAGGTCGAGGCTCTACGCCGGGTGGCGGACCGGCAAAAGGAGGAAATAACGTCACTCCACCAGCAAGTCGCCGAGCTTTCCCAATGCCTGGAGGGCTTGTTGGCTTCCGGGAGTGACAGCGAGCCCTAGCGAGGGCTTTTTACTTCTTTTTCTTTCTTTTGTCCCTCCTTCCTTTTCAATCAATGAATACGAAGTTTCATCACATTGTGCATTCTGTTGTTCCCAGAGCATTTGCGAACGTTGGTTGGGTTTTTCCGGCCACCCAAGTTCGAGCCAGGTCTTGTGAGACCACAATCGGGCTTAATTAGGGCGCGCAAGCCACTCAATCTGGACGTAGCTTAGGGGGACACTTAGGTTGGTCGGGGCTTATGAGCTATCCGAATCCAAGCTAAGTTATGCACATTGTTTAGGTCGGCCGGGGCTTATGAGCTGTCCGAATCTGAAACAAGTTTTCTTGGGGGGCCACCGGTCTCTGCCCAGACCGGCGGCGGACCTAGGCAATCCTTTAGAAGGAGTCCCTTTACTTCCTCCGGAGCATCGGGAGGTCTTTATTTTCGTATTCATTTATAGGGTATTCGAGAAGTCACCCTGCTTCAAATGATGTCCTGGGGCGCGGCTAAGGCGCGAGAGTATCACTCGATAGGCCCGAGGAGCTTGATAGCTAAGGTCGCTCCCTGGCTTTGGCCGAGGTTTTGAGCGACAGGGTGTAGTCCTTGGCTTTGGCCGAGGTTCGGAGAATTTGTTGCTCGGCCCAGCCGAGGTTCGTAGAGTTTGTCGCTCGGCCCAGCCGAGGTTCGGAGAATTTGTTGCTCGGCTCAGCCGAGGTTCGGAGAAGGTTCGGAGAATTTGTTGCTCGGCCCAGCCGAGGTTCGGAGAATTTGTTGCTCAGCCCAGCCGAGGTTCGAAGAATTTGTTGCTCGGCCCAGCCGAGGTTCGGAGAATTTGTTGCTCGGCCCAGCCGAGGTTCGGAGAAGGTTCGGAGAATTTGTTGCTCGGCCCAGCCGAGGTTCGGAGAATTCCTGTTCAGATAGGTAACTCGGTCGTGCCGAGGATTGGTGAGCAGCACCTGTTTCTTTTCGCAATCTTTGGCAATGTAATGCATGATGATTCACGTTGCAAATTACAAAAATACGTGCCGACAGGAAGGTATAATAAGGTATATCAAAATGGACTTATAGAGGACATACCCTATTGATAATCTTACGGAGATTGTCCGAGTTCCACGTCCGAGGGACAGACTTTCCGTTTAGATCTTGCAGCTTGTAGGTTCCCAGTCCAATGATCTCCGCTACTTGGTATGGGCCTTCCCAGTTTGGTGCCAGCTTTCCTTGTTCCAGCGGTTTGGAAACAGAGGCTTTCCGAAGAACAAGGTCGCCAGGCAGGAAGGCTTTCCCTTTGACTCTGGAGGCATGGTAGCGGGCCACCCTTTGTTGATAAGCAGCCACTCTGATCCGGGCCTTCTCTCTAATCTCCTCTACCAGGTCGAGGTTGGTGCGGAGCTGTTCGTCGCTAGCTTCCTCTGATTAGCTTTCCACCCGCAGCGAAGGGAGGCCTATCTCTACAGGGATAACGGCCTCCATGCCGAAGGCCATTCGGAATGGGGTTTCACCTATCGGGACTCTCGGGGTGGTGCGGTAGGCCCATAGGACATGGTGCAACTCATCCGCCCACCTGCCTTGGGCTCTGGAAAGACGAGCTTTGATCCCCTGAAGCAGGGTCCTGTTGGTCACTTCGGCCGCTCCGTTGGCTTGTGGATGCCCGACCGAGGTGAGGTGGTGATGGATTCCGTGCTCTTCGCAAAACTTGCGGAACTTAGGGTTGTCGAATTGCCTGTCGTTATCAGTGATTATGGTGTGCGGGAGGCCGAAACGGCAGATGATGGACCTCCATACAAAATTTCTGGCTCATGCCTCGGTTATTTGTGCAACTGCCTCCGCCTCGACCCATTTAGTAAAGTAGTCGATGGCGACAAATAGGAATTTCTGCTGCCCCATGGCAAGCGGGAATGGGCCGAGGATGTCCATCCCCCATTTGGCGAAGGGCCAAGCGAAGGATATAGGAACCAGGTCGGCGGAGGGGAGCCTTTGAATGCTTGAGTGCCTCTGGCATGGGTCGCAGGCTCGGATTAGATCGTCTGCATCCTTCTGCATAGTCGGCCAGTAGTAGCCTTGTCGCAGTACCTTGTGGCATAGGAACCGGCTTCCCGGATGGTTGCCGCAAATCCCTTCATGCACTTCGCGAAGAGCATAATCTGCTTCAGACAGGCGAAGGCATCTGAGCAGTGGCATGGAGAGGGACCGTTTGTAAAGTTGATCGTCGATCAGCACATACTGGGTGGCCTGCAGCTTTAGCTTTCTAGCCTCTCTCCGGTCGGGTGGAAGCGACCCTTCTTTGAGATATTTCAGAATGGGATCGAACCATGATGGTTCGGCTTCAACTTGCATTATTCGGTCGGCTTCCGCAATGCTGGGCTTTTCCAGGGTCTCCAGGTGGAACTTTTGTTCGGCGTCCATTGATTCCGCGATCGCCAATCGGGACAGTAGGTCGGCGCGGGCATTCTCGGATCTGGGAATCTGAGTGATCCCAAACTTGGAAAAATGGGGAAGCAGGCTCCGTACCTCTTGAAGATATCGAACCATGTTCGGCTCCTGAGCCTCAAACTCTCCTCGTACATGGCCAGCCACTAGCTGCGAGTCGATGAAGGCGTTAAGTTTTTCCACCTTCAGGTTGCGGGCGATTCGGAGACCGGCCAACAGGGCTTCGTACTCAGCTTCGTTGTTGGAGGCCGGAAAAGAGAACCGAACGCCATATTCAAAGATTGCCCCCTCCGGGCTGGTGAGTACCAGGCCAGCACCAGAGCGATGAGCGTTAGATGACCCGTCGACATGGAGGAGCCACCGGGCTCCAGATTTTGGTTCTTCGGGGGAGTCTGGGGTGGAACCATCCTTCGGGATGGTACACTCGAGGAGGAAGTCGGCTAGCACCTGAGCTTTGATGGCTGGGCGAGGCTAGAAGTGGATGTCATGCTCGCTCAACTCGACGGCCCACTTGGTCATTCTTCCTGATGTCTCGGGGCGATGGACTACCGCCTTGATGGGTTGGTCGGTCAGGACCGTCACAGAATGTGCCCGGAAGTACGATCGCAGCTTTCGAACTAAGGTGATCAAGGCCAACACCATTTTTTCAATCCTGCTATATCTCGTCTCCGCATCGCGGAGTAGCCTGCTGACATAGTAAATCGGCTTTTGGACCTTGCTTTCCTCTCTGACCAGCACCGAACAGACGGCACCTTCTGAAACAGCCAGATACAAGAACAGGGTCTCGCCCGGGCTTGGACTGCTGAGGAGTGGAGGCGAGCCGAGGTATTTCTTGAGATCTTGAAATGACTTTTGGCACTCAGGGGTCCACCGAAAGTTCTTAGCCGACCGGAGGGTTTTGAAGAAGGGGAGGCATCTCTCGGCCGAACGCGCCACGAAGCGGTTGAAGGCCGCTATCCTCCCAGTTAGGCGCTGGACCTCTTTAATGGATGCCGGGGGCGCCATTTGTTGGAGAGCTTGAATCTTCTGGGGGTTAGCTTCGATGCCTCGCTGGGAGACAATGAAGTCGAGAAACTTCCCGGAGTTAACGCTGAAGGCGCATTTGGTCGGATTGAGCCTCATCCCATACTTGCGCAGCGTTGCAAAGCTCTCTGAGAGGTCCTCGACATGCTGCGATGCTTCTTTGCTCTTGACCAGCATGTTGTCCACATATACCTCCATGTTCCGGCCGATTTGCTCCTTGAATACTTTGTTAACCAGCCTTTGGTAGGTGGCACCTGCATTTTTAAGACCAAAGGGCATGACGTGGTAACAGTAAGTACCTCGGTCGGTTATGAAGGTGGTCTTTTCTTCATCCTCAGGGGCCATCCGGATCTGATTGTAGCCCAAATAAGCATCCATGAATGACAGCATTTGGTGACCTGAGGTGGCATCCACGAGCTGGTCGATCCGGGGGAGAGGAAGCTGTCCTTCGGGCAGGCTTTGTTGAGGTCGGTGAAGTCGATGCAAATCCTCCACTTGCCGTTCGACTTCTTCACCATGACGACGTTCGATAGCCAGCTTAGATAATTTACCTCCTGGACGAAGTTTGCCTTGATGAGCTTATCTACTTCTTCTTCAATGGCCTTTTGTCGTTCTGGGGCAAAGCTCCTCTTCTTCTGCTTGATGGGCCTGTGCATCTCATCCATGTTGAGACGATGGACGAGAACCTCGGGGCTGATCCCTGGCATGTCAGAGGCGGACCAGGCGAAGACGTCAGCGTTGCTCCGGAGAAACTTGATCAATTTGTGCCGAGGTTCGCCCTTGAGCAGCGACCCGATTTTTATGGTTCGGTCGGGACAAGCCTCATCCAACGGCACCTCCTCCAGTTCCTCTGCTGGTTCTCCTCGCTGTTCGGCGAAGTCCTTCCGAGCATCTAGCCCGTCAACCTCCGGCACTCTAGACTGAAGGCTAGTAACGAAGCATTGCCGAGCCATGGCTTGACTTCCTCGAACAACTCCAACTCCCTGTTCGGTGGGGAATTTCATGGATAAGTGTGGGATGGAGACAACTGCCTTGAGGGACATTAGGCAGGGCCTGCCGAATATTGCGTTATATGGGGACCTGAGTTTGGTCACTAGGAAGTCCGTGTAGACAGTGGCCACAAGGGGCCAGGCTCCCGCGCAGACCGTCAGGGTGACGACCCCTTCTGGGATGATGACGTCGCCTGTGAATCCCATTAGGGTGGAATCCATGGCTCGGAGGTTTTCCATGAGTAGTTTCATCTTGGCAAACACATCGAGGTACAGAACATTCACCGAACTTCCACTGTCAACAAGGATCCGACTTACATCATAGTTATTCAAATTGAGGGATACAACTAATGCATCATCATAGGGGAACTGTATCCCTTGGAGATCATCGTCGGAGAAGGAGAGCTCGCCCGTCGCGCCTTCTTTGGCACTGATCCTTCACCATCGTCCCTGGGGCTCGACGCGCCGGCCTCTTCAATCATGTTGATGCAGCCGATCATGGGCAGATTTGGTGGAGGAGGAGGTTGTTGAGGTTCGGGCTGGCGGTCACCTCCTTGTTCTGGCTCGGGCACCCTCCTGAACTGATTCAGTCGTCCCCGCTGGATCAGCCTCTCGATTTCATTTTTCAGCTGCCAGCATTCTTCAGTATCGTGGTCGTGCTCCCGGTGGTAGCGGCAGTACTTGGTGGGGTCTCTTCGGGTCGGGTTTCCTCGGAGAGGAGCTGGCCGGGGGAGCTGGCATTCTATCTCCATGAGGATCTACGCCCGGGGCACGGTTAGTGGAGTGTAGCGATCGAATCGCCTGGGTGAGCTCCGGGAGCGATTCCTTGGCGGCAGTGGGGGAGCTCTTTGGCGCGAGGTGGACTCGGCCGATGGGCGGGACGGTGCCTATCGGGACCTTTGGGCTCCTTCTTCTTTGCCAGCTCGGCGCGGGCAACTCTACGCGATTCTTTGACCCTAGCGTATTTGTCCGCCAGGGCCATCATATCAGAGAGGTTAGGGGGGTAGCTGACTTCAATCGCCAGGTAGAAGTCGCTTTCCTTTGAGACTCCCCCCGCCAAGGCGGACATAGCCATCTCATGATTAAGGTGGTCCACCTCCAACATGGCCTTATTAAAATGGCCGAGATAATTTCTCAAGGACTCCCCCTCTCTCTGCTTGACTTCGAAGAGGGAGTCAGATCTTCGTCGGTGGCGGCGGCTGCTGACGAACTGGCCAATAAAAAGACGGCTCAGCTCGTCAAATGAATCAATGGAACCTGGCTTCAAGGCATTGAACCAGGTTCGGGCAGATCCTCTGAGGGTGGAGGGGAAAGCGCGGCAGAGGATCGCGTCGGATGCTCCGTGGAACATCATTATTGACCGGAAGCTGCTGAGATGGTCGTCCGGGTCAGAAGAGCCGTGGTAGGGTTCGACAGCTGGTAGCTTAACATGGGAGGGATCACTTCCTCCATAATCCCTTTGGAGAAAGGGATGCCCTGCTCCGCTTTGGGCTGAGGCGGATGGGCCTGCTTGGCAGCGCTCCTGGATCTGCCGACAGATCTCCTCTTCAGCGGTCAGAGGAGGAGCTGGGCGAGAGGATCGCAGGGACGGCATCGAATCATGGTGGGAGGACACTGGGGAGAGGGACCGGGCTCGCCGAGATCTGGGAGGATCTCTGTCGTAGCCGCCTCGCGGGACTGGTTTGGCCCCTCTGGGTCGATGTGGGGGTCCGCGGCTTCATGCGGACTAGAAGAGGAAGTCGCCGGCGAAGAAGGAATCGCGGCCTCCTTATGAAGGTGCGGAGCAGGAGGAGGTGTGAAGCGCTCCTGGACCAGGTGAGTCAGGGCCTGGACTTGCTGGACCAGCGAGGCGAACTGGTCTTGGGTCACCGAGATGGCTGGCGGCAATGGGGTTTCAATTGGTGGAGGCTGTGGCGCTACACTGCTCACGGATCAGGCCTCTGGGAAGCGGCCTGGTCTTGGGCTTCAGAGGTTGCTCTTCTCCGATTGGCCATTAGAGAGGTTCTACTCCATATCGAGATCCTTATCTCCTTTCTTTAAGTTTTAACGGACTTGAGGCCCTTCCTCTAGCGCCAATCTGTTGCCGCCGGGATCCATCCTCCGACTCGGGCACAGTTGATCTCCTGGGGCGGACCTGTACACAAGTCCTTGCGCGAGAGGCGTTGGGGGTGGCCCTCCGCGGAAGACCCTCCGACGCTCAAGTCAGCGGGAGAAATCGGCGATCAATCAGAAAACAGGGAGGTGGATCTCTCCGGGGAGTCTCTCCAGGGGCGGCCGATCGGGAGCTCTAGAGGGGAGAGCACCGACGAGCAGCTGGTGAGAGTGGGAGAGTGAGAGTGAGCGTGAGCGCATACCTGAGGGAATTTGGGAGTGTGATATTATAGGTTGTCACCTGGATCTTGAGCACCTTTTGGAAGGTTCGAAGGTTGTTAGGATACGGAGATGGATCAAATCAGGCCGTTGTGGGGCCGTTGGGATCCATATCTTGTTTGTTAAGGGATCGACGGCTAGGAGAGCTCCTTGATGGCTTGGGATCTGGTAGGTGCGTAGGTCCCAGGTAGCCGTATTAGGTTCTAGACCACTCTTCAACATCATTCTTTGCCTGAGATATTGTTACGATAGGTCTAGGCTCTCTGCGCCAGGGTTCCACGGGAGTGAGTATCGGATCATGGATCGCTCGGGAAAGACGAGCTACTAGGAGCTTGGGGGAGCCGAGCTACGGAAGCCCGGAGAAAGCCGAGCCATGGGAGCCCGAAGGAAGTCGAGCTATGGGAAGCTCGGGGAGCCGAGCTGTGGAAGCTCGGGGACATCATGGCAGGCGAAGGGATGGGGTCGGTCTTAGCCTCCTCGCACGAATATTGATGCAATGACGATTTTACCCCCCAACAATATGTTTGATATATAAAATTAAAATAATTTTTAAAAAATATAACTTCAAAACAAGGGAAAATTGAAAAGCGCATAAATATATTTTACTATTTTTATAAAAAATAGAAAATAAAATATTTGATTTGTGTCACTTTATTTTCTATGTTTTATTTTAAAAAAAAACATAAAATTTATTATAAAAGAATATATTTAGTTACATTACCTTTTTACTTTTTTTCTTAAGAATAACATATGAAAATTTAAGATAATTTTTTAAAAATATATATTATTAATATATATTAATAAATATTAATAAACTATAATTATATAATATTAATCAATATAATTTATAATACATTATTAATATTAAATAAATATATTATTATTATAATATATTAACATGTTATGTATTATAATATTAATACAATATTTATATTACTATAATCAATACTATATTTATAATTATTATGTTGAATATATAATTTATACACTATAATAGTATACAATGATTACATATAATATAATAATAGTTTATTATAAGATTATAATATTTAAAATATATCTATTTAATTTTTTAATTATCTTTTTGAAAGATATTATTTACAATAAAAATAAAAATAAATTATAATTTTTATTTTTAAAAATAAAAATAAAACAGAAATTATTCTCAAAAATCAAAGGCAATCTTAATATCCATTCCACAAAATATTCTATAGTTCTTATAATTATCAACTAATAAAACATTCAAAGAAAGGATACCGTTTTTAATATATAGACCATGACAGATGAATATTATTTAGTTGAGTGATGTGTGTCTTGAATATAAAGGTAGCAGACCATGTTTTGTGATGTTATTTCATCCATGTAACATGATGCTACAAAAATATAAAGATTACTTTTCCTTAGTTATCAGAAAAGTACATGACAGTATAAATAAAATGCATCACTTAGGTCAAATTTCATCCTAAATGTGTATTAATGTCATCTAAATTAATACATATAAATAATTATTACTCATAGTTTCAATAGCTTCTGGTACAATGCTATATGGATGTTAGGCTCATGGCAACCTCACAGCTCAAAGGGGACCCTCTGGAGATATGGCTGAAAAGAGCCCTGGAAAGGGCAAAGGAGAGAAGTTGTACGGCTTTTAAAATTGGCAATGAAAGATGGAAGTCAAGTGTTGTCACACATGAGGTTTTGGTTGCTGCTAGCTTCCCTAGACCTCCTCCTCAGTGTAATGTATGAAAGCTAGGATTTCATACGCACAAAAAGAGAGCTACAAATGGTAACAGAGAGAGATTTAATACTTCATGGTGGGAAAAGGAATTGGGTCTTTGGGTTCTTTCACTTCTTTTATAATTATTTTTTTAATCCAAAAATTTAATGAGAAATTAAAAAACAGCTTAATTAGCATTAAAAAATAAAAGCTGACCATGTTATCCGACATAAAACTCATGAGCTTACCTAGGCCTGTTTGCACCAATCTTAACCTCCAAGATAATATTTAAACAACTAATGTAATATCTATCTTAGTCAAAAGATGACATTTACTCCCTATTTTATTAATTGTTTTTAATAAATAAATATTTTATGGCTTAAAAAAAAGGGTTTTAGAGTTTGAATACCTCGTTTACACACACAGAATTCTAATGCAAGTTATCTTGCTCCACTAGATTGCCAGCATCAACAAAACTCTTTTCTTTTCCAATATAAACTCTAAACTGCATAAAAAATGCTCTTATCACTAATGAAGATCCTAAATGCTCATTACGTTGACCCTATGATTTATTTAAAAACTATGCATTTTATTATCCTCAAAAAATATTAAAGTTAAAAATTATAGTAACTTCGATATATTTTCATTTCTGCAAAAAGTATAGAGATAAAAGGGAGTGAATTGGCTCATTGGCCATCTTAGTTAACTACACCTTCTCATGCCTTGTTGATTTTGGTATTTCTGATGAAACATTTGAAAAGTACATGACAATATAATAAGGTTTTTTTTTGTCTTCATGCATTTTTATGTTGATGTTTTTATGGTGTCCCAGTATCTACTCCATATGATTTCAGTTTTCACCTAAAGAAAAATTTAGGTATTCCAATTAAAATTAAAATATTCTCAAATCATAGGATTCCTTTTGTATGTAGCAAATAGGACACGACCTGATATTGCCTATGATGTAGGAAGATTTAGTAGATAATCAAAATCCTGATCAATCTTATTGGATAACCTTAAAAAGAGTGTTTTGATATCTAAAGAGAACACTTAATATCTCTTTGATGTTCACTAATCCCTGAGGTGGTTGAGGGTTACAGTGATGCTAATTGGGTCACCGATTCTCATGATCTTAAATCAACCATTGAATATCATTTTCTTCTTGACGGTGCTTCTATTGCCTGAGGATCAATAGGCAAACTATCATCTCTAGAAACACCATGGAGGCTGAGTTGACAGCTCTGGATACTACTTGTAATGAGATAAAGTGGATAAAAAATCTAATATCAAAGTTACCTTTGGTACCTAAGCTAGTTTCAGCTATATCAATCTATTGTGATAATAAGGCCGTAATCGAACTGACTAATCAAAAGAGTACCAATAAAAAGATAAATCGTTATATATAGCTTCGTCGTAAGTCTATAAGACAACATAAGAAAAACAATGCTATCTCCTTGGAATTTGTCAAGTCCGAGAAGAATTTGGCAGATCAATTAACTAAGGGATTATTTAGGAGTGGAGTCCTATAATCATCGAGGGGAATGGGCTAGTTTCTCATACTTTTATTATAAGAATACTTTATTATTTTCTTATTCAAGAGAGTGTTGGGTTCCTTTTAATTCATATAAAGAGAATGAGTCGATTAATCCTTAGTTTAGGAAAAGGATTGTAAGGATTAATTTTAAGCTTGATAAAAGGAGTGTATAAGAATTTGATTTTCATCCGGTTAAGAGGACTGAAAAAATGATCTTAATTAATCTAGGCAAAAAATGCCGAACCATTTTAAATTTTTTATTCCTTATTTTTTTATTTTCTAATAAATATTTTTATTTATACTTATATTGAATCTTTTACTTATGCTTTTAATTTAAAATACTTATATTTTTCATGTTATTTTAACTTGTCATATCTTTATTATACACTTAGTTTTTAAGTTTTAAATTTTTAATAAACTTAATTTATCCTCTTTCTTCTTGGGTTGCCTGAGCCTAACATACATGGCCTTCATATAAGCTCTTTTTAAATAAAAAAATAAAAGAAGCATATAGCACATAAAAGAAGCACCATAAATCATTGTTTACAAGGATAGCAGGTAAGTCCTCTTTGCAACAACTTACATATAAACAAATAAAAGAATATGCAAACACAAATAATAAATAAATTATAGTAATTAAGTGAATAAATAAGAGGGAAAAAGATGGTTTTTGTTGGGGCAGATTGTGGCTACCTAATTGATACGACTGAGTCTAGAGTTATACTCTATGTCCTTGAGATAATTTCATCCCGCAACGGTACTTACGGTCAGTATGACAATTGTCTTCCAGGATACAATAATCTTCTTTTGATGAAAGCAGCACTACAATTCACCAAAAATATCGAACCAAGAATACTTCTCTCTTTTTTTATATGCACTATTGCTATGCTTTCCTAAGGAGAGTATGCAAATGCCTAAAAGAAGAATAATTTGAAAATGGAATGAATGAAATGTCTACGGTCTAAGGTCCTATTTATAGGTTTTAGGTGCCTTTTGGATGCATCCCTAAGTGCAAAGTGCGCCTACAAAGCGCCCATTACGTCCTTCGCACATGCGGGGTGATGCGTAGTATCAAGCTCTCCACTTATGGTGAGCCTAAGGAACTTAAGCTTCAAAAAGAGATTTCCATATAAGTGAACATTCCTTTCTTAATTTTTTTGATGTGGGACTAAATGTCCTCACAATTTCTTATTCACACACAAAGAGGTAATGGGCTTTCAAGGCCCATTAGGGTATTTAGGGCCTTTTGGCCCATTACCCAACAATCCCCATATGAATGAAAATTAGACTTAGATCAAAGATCATCAAAGATTAGCAAAGGCAAACCCCCACATAAAAGGATTTTAATGCAAATGAATATGCAAACACTAAAGAGAGTATAGTGGGATGAAGTTGTATCAGATAGTAGCTTGTGGCTTGAACCTTCCTTAGTGAGTTGTTATCGAGTTTACTTGCTAAAAAGTGAATATGATGTCTTGAACTTTTCAGCGTTTTGTGTAAACTAAGACAATAACAATCACACAACTTCTTTCCAAGAATTCTTTTGGTTCTCATGGTTGTATTCATTTTGGTCCCAAACATCTCCTGGTTTCATAAGTGCTTTAGAGAATTAAACCTTAAAATTCTCATAAAATTGATCCAGTTCACACTCACATAGGTGATTCTTATTAAAAGTATCCTGCTATACCCCATATAATGTTTATGTCATAAGAATCATTAAAAGCAATGCTTATCATAGTACCTTTAGTAGGTAGCACCAATTATCATAGGAATGGGTAGGATTGGACATCTTAGTGCTATGCAAGTCTTTTCATAATTTAGTTGTCCCTTTTGAACCAAGATCTTGGGATCTTCAATCAGCTAGGTTGGATATCCACTATGAAGATTTTTAGTTATGGTTTTAAACCCATTCCCCTCGATAAACAGTTTACTTGATCTCTTGGTAACCCCTTTGTTAATGGATTCGCTAGGTTTTTCTTTGACTGAATATAGTAATAGAAATTACATCAATTTTAAATAACTGCTTAATGGTATTATGTTTGCCACGTATATGTCTAGACTTACCATTATACATTTTATTTTGTGCTCTGTAATTGCCGATTGACTATCACAATGTATGCATATTGCAGACATAGGCTTTGGCCAACATGGAATATCTTCTAAAAGGTTTCGAAGCCATTCTGCTTCTTTAGTAGCCTTTTAAAGCAATAAACTCAGATTCGATAGTGGATCGAGCTATACACGTTTGCTTAGAAGATTTTCATGACACAACACCTCCTCCTAAGGTGAATACATATCCACTTATGGATTTTATATCTTTTGTGTTAGATATCCAATTTGCATCATTGTATCATTCTAGTATAGCTAGATATCTTGAATAATATAATCCATCACAGATATCTTAATATCCTTATTAGAGTTGTCCATTGATTTGGACCTAATTACTTATGAATCTGCTCAACTTATTGACAGCATATGCTATGTCAGGATGAGTGCAATTCATGGCATACATTAAACTGCCAATTATACGTGAATATTCCAACTAAGATATGGGTTCTCCAGTATACTTAGCCAAATGTAGATTAACATCACAAGGTTTTCATCGGGCTAGTATCATACTTTTTAAACTTATTTAGTATATTCTTAATATAATGAGACTGAGATAATATTATTTCTTCAGATGTTCTAGTGATTTGAATCCCTAGTATAACATCTGTCATACCCATATTTTTTATATCAAAATATTGATCAATATTTTTTTTCTGTTTAATCATTTCAGTATTGCTACCAATGATTAACAGGTCATCTACATATAAACAGATTATCACATACCCTTCAGGCAGGGTTTTGGCATATATACATTTATCACATTCATTTATTTTGAATCCATTTGATAACATGACATTATCAAATTTTATATGCCATTGCTTAGTGTTTGTTTTAATCCATATAAGGATTTAACAAGTCTACACACCTTCTTTTCTTATCGAGGAATAATAAATCCCTCAGGTTGTTCCATGTATATTTCTTCATCTAATTCACCATTCAGAAAAAATTTTAACATTCATTTGATGAATTTCAAGATTGTTAATGGCTGCAAAAGTGATTAACATTCTTATAGATGTTATTCTACTTACTGGTGAATAGGTATCAAAGAATCTATACCTTCTTTTTGTTTGAAGCCCTTAGCTACTAATCTGGCTTTATACTTGTCAATTGATCCATCAGCCTTTAGCTTTTTCTTAAAAATCTATTTGCACCCTAGAGGTTTCATACCAGATGGTAAGTCTACCAACTCCCAGGTATGATTGTGCATGATGGACTCAATTTCACTATTAATAGCTTCTTTCCAAAAGGGTGCTTCTGGATTAGACATTGCCTCCTTGAATGTCTGAGGTTCATCTTGTAATATATAAGTTACATAATCAGGACCAAAGGACTTTGCAACTTTTGGTCTCTTACTGCGTCTGGGTTCATCTTCAGGATATTCTTCCTAATGACTACTACTAGCAGTATTATCATAAGTTCTTTTATTTGAACTTATTTTCAATTTTTCTTTGCTTGAAAATATATTTTCAAAGAATGTTGCATTCCTTGATTCTATGATTGTATTTTTCTGTATATCAGATATATCTAAGTTATAGACAAGAAAGCGATATGCACTACTATTATATGCATAACCGATAAAAATATAATCAACAGTTTTAGATCCTATTTTGACCTTTTTGGTTCTGAATAGCTACTTTAGCTAGATACCCCCACATTTAAGTAATTATAAGAAGGCTTCTTTCCTTTCATAACTTATATGGAGTAACATCCTTTTTCTTAAGAGGTATCTTGTTAAGAATATGATTTGCTGAGAGAATTGCTTCTCTCCATAAATTCTTTGGTTTATCAGAATTTATCAACATAGCATTCATCATTTCTTTTAATGCAATTTTTGCATTCCGTAATTCCATTAGATTGAGACGAATAAGGAGCCATAGTTTGATGAATAATGCCATGCTCTTGACAAATTCGTCAAAAGGTGTATCATATTCTCCATCTCTATCACTCCTTATGCCTTAATCTTTTTACCAAGTTGATTTTCAACTTCATTCTTATAACATTTAAACATTTCTAAAGCCTTATCTTTAGATATTAGTAGATACACATAGTAGTATCTTGTTGAATCGTTAATAAATGTTATAAAATACTTTTTCCTCTCGAGTTTGAGCTGACTTTAAGTCACATAGATCACTGTGAATTAAGTCAAGAGGTTCAGTATTTCTTTCTATGAAAGAAAATGGTGTTTTTGCTAACTTAGCTTCAACACACACTTCACACTTATAATGTGGATCAATTTCATATTAGATAATAATTCTAATTTTATTAATTTTTGTAACGAATTAAAATTCGCATGTCCTAATCTATCATGCCATAAATAAGAAGAGTCAACCATATAAGCAGAAGAAGAAGTTTTATTTATTTAAGGTTTCTGTGTATAGTCATTACATTAACCTTAAATAATCCATTATTCAAGTAACCTCTTCCAATAAATATCCTTCCTTAGTAAGTACAAATTTTTTAGACTCAAAAACCATTCTAAAGCCATGTTTGCTTAGGAGGGAGCCTGATATAAGATTCTTTCGGATGTCAGGACATGTAGCACATCGTTAAGTAGAAGCTCCTTGCCAGATGTCATCTTCAAAACAATGTGGCCAAGTTCTTTTATCTTGGATGTAGCGAGTTACCCATGACCAGATTTTTACCATTGATAGGAGTTTATGATGAGAACATACTCTTGTCATAGCACACATGTCTGGTAGCTCCAGTGTCGATGTACCACTCATTAGCTTTGTCAACCATGTTTGCTTCAAACACAATAGCTAACAGCATCATCTCGGATACTTCTTGGGATAGGGTTTCAGTAATGCTGACCTCTTTCTTTTTTTTATCCTTGAAACAACAATCCTTAGATATGTGTCCTTGCTTTCCACAAACAAAGCACTTTCCCTTGAACTTATATTTCTTTGGATTGCCCTTCTTTTGTTTAAAGCCTTTGCTAAAAACTTGTGTTTCTTTCTTCCTTATAGGTTGGCCTTTGGCTCAGCAGGTTGTCCTTCTGTCTTCTTATCTTGGCTCTTATTGTCTTCCTCGATCCTCAGGCGGACAATTAGATTTTCAAGTCCCATTTCCTTTCGCTTATACTTTAGGTAGTTCTTGAAGTCTTTCCATAATGTGGTAGCTTTTCTATGATGGCAGCTAGCTGGAATGACTTACTGAAAGACATTCTCTTGCATGTATCTCATGCAGGATGATCTGGAGCTCTTGACTTGCTCCATAACAGTTTTGTGATTGACCATTTTGTAGTCTAAGAACCTTCCAACCAAAACTTCTTATGTCCTGCATCCTTTGTTTTATACTTTTGTCCAGGGATGCCCATAACTCCTTGGCAGTAGCAATACTGATGTACACATCGTACAGTATTATCCAGACCATTTAGGATGTAGTTCTTGCAAAAAAAGTCTGAATGCTTCCATGCTTCTACCGCAGCAATGATTACTTATCGGTCTCCCCTTTCTTTAGGATAGGTGGATCTTCATTCAGTACTCTGACTATTCAGAGTTGTGAGGTAGAACAACATCTTCTGTTGCCACCTCTTGAAGTCCATGCCAGAGAACTTCTTCGATTTCTCGGCTTGAACGGATATCGTCATTGTAGCCATCCGCAGCAGCACTTCCATGATAGTAAAAAATTGTCTTAAGATTGTAAGGCAGATTGTGGTTACCTAATTGATAAGACTGAGTCTAGAGTTATACTCTATGTCCTTAATATAATTTTGTCCCGCAATGGTGCGTACGGTCAGTATGACGATTGTCTTCCAGGATACAACGGTCTTCTTTTAATGAAAGCAGCACTATAATTCACAAAAATATCGAACCAAGAATGCTTCTCTCTTTTTTTATATGCACTATTGCTATGCTTTCCTAAGGAGAGTATGCAAATACCTAAGAGAAGAATGAAATTCGAAAATGGAATGAATGAAATGTCTATGATCTAAGGTCCTATTTATAGGTTTAGGTGCCTTTTGGATGCATCCCTACGAAATTGATTTGCACCGTTAGATCTGATCGGATGTGATTAATGGTCTGATCAATAAGCCTTGATATGCAATCACGCGATCGGTCTGCCTCTCTGAAGCCTTGATACGCCAATATGTAACCGTGATTTGTCAATGCATTCTCAGAAGCCTTGATAGGCTATCATGCAATCAACGTGTATCTTGATGCGTCGATCTGTGATCTTGATGCGTATCTTATCACCAACGATCGACCGATCAACTGCCTTTTATCCAACGGTCCATCATGAAGTGCAAAGTGCGCCTATAAAGTATCCATTGCGTCTTTCGCACATGCGTACGCATCACCCTCGAGCTCTCCACTTATGGTGAGCCTAAGAAACTTAAGCTTCAAGGAAGAGGGTTCCATATAAGTGAACCTTCTTTTCTTAATTTTTTCGATATGGACTAAATGTCCTCACAATTTCTCATTCACACATAAAGAAGAGGCAATGGGCTTTCAAGGCCCATTAGGGTATTCAGGGCCTTTTGGCCCATTACTCAACAGTTTTACCTTGGGGGTTGACTCTTCTTTTGGGTTAATGCTGCTTGATGGAGATGACTCCCTGGCATACTAATTATGGTTTTAAGAAAAAAATACTGTTACTAAACCCTTTTTATGAGATGAAGGACTAAATTGTGAAGATTGGAGAGAGCTTAAGGCATCCCTCCCCACCCCCCTACACACGCAGAGAAATTGTTTTGGGTGTTGGATAAAGAAAAGAAAGGTGATGATATTACAAGAATTATGAGGGTTTTTTAAAAAAGAGGTGGCTATTTTTAAAGTTAAAACATCATATATGATTGTTCCTAAAATTCTCTTAATGGCTGGATGATGCAGTCGTAAAGTTAGTTTATGTCTTTAACTTTTGGGATAAAGACTTTGTGCACTTATATCATACCTCATGTTTTGGAGGTATGTTTATATGCAACTTATTTATGATTGTGTTATTACTTATTAGAGCATGACGGTGGAGAAAAGTGGCAATTGTTAGCAAGTGGGGTTTGACAAACTTTTGGTTAGGTCAAGCTAGTGTAACTTGAGTTAGAACTAGCCTACGTAATTGGACCTAATGGATTCCTAAGTTGTACATGGACTAGCTTTGACATAATATTAATCAAAGTGGATTTCGATCAAGAATTCAAAACCCTTCATGTTAGAAAGTAGAGATAAAAATTAGCTTTTAGATAAATAATATAATTTTTAAAAATATAAATTATATTTTTCAATATATGTAGCTTACTTATCTATGCAATAAAAAGTTCAAAATTAAATGAGCAAATCGATCTGAATTATATCAATTGACAAGCAAAATCTTTATGGACACATCAATTATAGGTTCAGATTTGGTTCATAAAAACTAGATAGTTATTTCAACTTAGCTCTATTGTAACTCAAACTAACTAATTGCCACTCGATGTTCAAGCCAACTACATAGTCAGTCATAAATCTGAATGTGCTCTGGATCAACGTATATTGAACCTAAGTGGTAAACTAAAGTTTTACTTAAACTAATGTTGTATAATGCATAACTTGATCATGTTTAACTTGGCCCTATAAATGAGATTGGATTAGATTTATGAAAATAAAGTGTTAATATTTTATTATTTTTGGATTGAATTTAAACCTCAATCAAACTTAATGACCTACCCCCAACTTGACCCAATCCAAACCCTGTTATCTACATGATTTTCTTCATATAATTATGATAATGTAATATATAGTTAAATATACCAATACTATATATATATATATATATATATATATATATATATAGTTTTGAGTTCTAAATTGATTGTTAAAATGTCTTTTAGTGATTGTTACGTGAATTAACTGTTGGTGGTGAGCTGAGCTATCCCAATTTGCCAAATTGACCCTTGTTGAAGGATTATGGGTCCCCATTTATAAATCCATACATGGGCTTTATGGGCGAAGGCAGCCTTAACTGATTTATCTCGGCCCTTGAGCAGCCCCCCGTCGCAAGAAAACTCAGCAGCCTCCAGTCTCGCCTGCGGAGCGTAGATCGGGGAGGCGGCGAGGGCGAAGAAGAGTCGAGGCAGCGAGAAGGTGACAAAGGAGAAGATGGAAGGGCAAGAAGGTAGTCAGCAGCCGCACCTGGCTCTCGCCCACAAGCTCTTCCTCCTCGCCCACCCCGATGTCGACGACATCGACAAGGTCCGCCTCCGTGATGAGGTCTTCCACGCCGTCAAGGACGACGGTAACGTTCGTCCCCCCTTCTTTCGGTTCTGCCCCTTTCCCTAACCCTAATTTGCCGATGTTGCCACTGACCGGCTCCTGTTGTGCGGAAACCCTAGACATGGCCTTGCTCTACGAGTCGCTCGCCGCCAGATCGGTGCTGGATATGGACGCCGGGGTTCTCGATTCGATGAGGAGGAGGATCGAGGACGAGCTCAAGAAGATGGACGAGAAGTAAGATCCCTTCTCCCTACTTTATGGTTTGCTTTATCCTTTTTTTCCCCCCTTAGTTTATGCATTTTTTGTGTATAGTTTTGTTTGTGTAATTAATTGAGTGGTGATTACTCATCAAATGTTTGTTTTCATAATAATTTCGTAATGTATGAGAACTCTGAAAAAGGTTGGGTTTTTCTTTTTAAAACTTTATGGGGAAAAAAATCCTAAAATATTTGTCATTTTGTTGTATTAAGGTTATGATTGCTCTGAAAATTGAATTTTGACGCCTTTGGAATATGTTTTTTAGGCGTCCTAGAAAGATATCTTATTGCATCGATAGGACAGAAAAATCATGATAATGGAGATTTGATTGGGATGAGAATGGTGAAAAATACTAATTTTTTTGGTTGCTCAGAAAATAAAAAGAAATGAAAGAATCAAGAATTTTTTGGTGTTTTGTTTCAGTAAGAGAGTTATGGAAGTAAGAAAGTGGTCAAGTTATTTGTCCATTTTCTTGATCCGCTTGCGGTTTGCTTATCTTTCTATTCAAAGTCAGCAGTTGAATGGCCGAAGAAAATCTAGGCCTCTTTGACAAATATTTGGCTCTTTTTTTTCTTCTTCTTCTTTTATTTTATCGCACAAAAGTATCATTTCAGTTGCAAATGATGGAAGCAAAATCTTTGCACAAGCAGACTGTAGCAACCAAATGGATCCAAATATTGGAATACTTTGATATGGAATCCTCAATAAATCAGGAAACTGCCTATAAATTGACATTCAGGTGCATGTTTGTATGTTGATGCCAAAATATCACCCTCTAAATAATTGATGCTTAACACCTGGCCTAAAGATCTGGCCTATATGGTTCTAGTTTTTTTATTGAGTTTTTTGCATGTTGACCAGGTATAGAATAAAGGGGCATTTAGACACTCTCTATAGAAGAATGATGGCCACCCTTAGAGAACACTATCCATTCCCTGCTATTGTAATGAAAATTATGAAATCATGTAAACGAGATCCAGTAATTTGATAAGCTTTTGTTTTTTAGCAAAGGAAAGGGTAATTGTTGATTTTAGATGTTAAATCTGAGATTTTGCAAATTATACTTCTTTTATTGACTATTCACATAACATATTTACGGGAGTTTAAGGCATGCTTGTTAATGCTTAAAAATAATACTTTAGCAATTTTTTTTTAAATTCTTCTTGGAAAAAATTAAGTGTTTGATAATGATGTTTGAAGAGTGCTTCAACAAGATGAAAGTTTATAAAAATACTTTTAGGAGAAGCTAGAAAACCTAGCTTCGGCTTCTCCTTTTAAAAGCCACACTAAACATGGCTTATAGGAGTTTTAGAGCTTGTATGCTGTAGGGCAGTCATTAATGTCTAAGACAAGAAAGGACAAGAAAGTTTAATAAAGTTTAACAGGGTAAAAGATATCCCTTTATCAACTAATCTCTCAAAAACTCCCAAACAAAACTCATTAACCTCTCCCTCTCATTCAATTCTTTCTTTCCAAGCAAATAAAAAAGCTCAGCGTTGCAAAATCAACTGGATCGGATGCTTCCTCCATGGGTTTCCCCATATCTTTTCTTCATCTTAAATGGATTTTAATTTGATGAATTGTTGAGTTAGGCTACTAACTTGGGGGGAAAAAGAAGCATTAAGAGGACGTTAACCATGTTCATGCTATATTCATATAAATAAGCCACCAGTTTATTAAAGACAAGCCCCATAGATTAGAGAGTTAGGAGATTGAGTCCCATCAACCAGCTTTTCAAGAAAAAAAATTCACCAAAATTAGGATATCTAGATAGGACATAAATGACCATCTTGAGAATCTCCTCCTTGATGCCAGCAGTTTGGAAGAAATGCCTCGCCTTTGCCTTGATCAAATCCTTAATCATCCACTATTCCTTGATGATGGAGGTGCACAAGGATCATATTCAAGACTTCTACCTCCTCAGTGATACTTTGGATGACAGAATCATGTGTCACATGATTTTAGACACATTTAATTTTGTCAAGCTAACACATGATAATAAAGGCCAAAAGATTTCAAAACTTTAGGATGTTCAAATCTCAATCCAGTTATAACCTGATTTCCTCTCTCTTTCTTATATCTTATTATTTATGAGGTGGCTAATCATTATTAAATGTGCTGCCCTTTGATTATTCTAGCAACTGATCTAGGTCTCAATGATGGGTTCCTGGATGGTTATAGAAAGAGATCAAAAGCTTATTTATGATCAGCCATCTCTTATTTGTATGACCGCCGGCCCCTCCTCCCTCTTTCTCTCCCTTCACCTTTTGTCTTTCTTTCCAAACCTACTGCGTTCCCCATACAGTTAATAAGGAGGCCTGGCAAGAAATGCTACTGCCACCATATATGAATCACTAGAGCTGCTAACTCAACTTGAAAATATGGCAAACTCAAATTTCTTGTGCCCATCTGATGCATAGTGGGAGACTTATCTACCTGTGAGGTTATTGTAAAAGAAAAGAAAGGGAAGTAAAAAGGAAGTAGTTCCTGATTTTTTGTCTCTACACAAAAGAGCTTTAATAATGCTTAAGACTACTTTGCCATTACTACAGAAAGCAGACTCATTATCTTTTACACTGAACAACCTTGTAGCCCAGAAAAGTCCATTTAAAGCCTAAGGCCCATTTCCAGACTCCCCTGAAGCTGGTTGCATCACCTTTGCTTTTGATTTTTCTCTAGGTATGGTTTGGTCTTACATAAGGTCCATCTGTTTGCAAGCAAGTTTTATTGTGTCGATTATGGTGAGTTCCTTGACATATCCCTTAACTCTCTCTCTCTCTCTCTCTCTCTCTCACACACACACACACACACTCTCTCTCTCTCTCTCTCACGCGCGCACACTTATTTGCTCACTCACTCACTCAAAGTCAAACATAGATAATACACACTTTTCTGGAGTTTCAAATTTTGCAGAAATATAAACAAATTGTTAACAGACCTGTGGGTTGTGATCTCAAAGAATGTCAAGCAAGGTTTTAAATCTCGTGAAAAAGAGGCATTTCGGTTTTTTTATGGAAAGAGACACCCCATGTTATGATCCCCAAATTGATCAAGTGTCCCGACACTTGCTTGGATGCTTTTCTTAAAAAGAAAATTATTTATGAAGCTTTGATATTTTATTTGATTTTTAAACTTGAACTTTAAAAGTTATATTCTTGTAATAAATTAGATATTTTAAAATTGATATTATAATGTAATGTGACTAAGACAGGATAGGACGGGATGGCCAAGATTGGTCTCAGAATCTCTAGAATGGGATGGGATCGTCATGATGGCCCATGTCCCATTGAGACTGAAATCATTGATATCAAGCAACCAATTCAGATAAATTGATTTATGCTTTTTTTCTAGACTAATCCTAAATGCCATGGTTCCTCTCTGGCATTGAGCCTGTTATCCTGAGGAATTTTGCACAGAAAGGCTGGTGTAGTAGTTCAAGAATAGGTAGTGTGAAGAAGATATTACATATGATCATGATTCATGCTCTTTAAGAAACATGTCTTCGCACATTCTAAACTGCACATATAACTTTTTTGCTGCCTAATTGCTTGATCTTATAGCGTCTTCCCCCTTCAAAACCCATGCTGTTCCATTATTTAACCTTCCTAAAATAGATTCTGGCATGCTTTATTCATCCGCTATGATGTACTGTTTTTTCCTCTATGCAAAGGATTGCTGATGCTGAAGAAAATCTAGGAGAAAGCGAAGTCCGTGAGGCTCATCTGGCTAAGTCCTTGTTTTATGTCCGGATGGGATAAGGTAGTGTTTCTGTATTCCTTGTATTCACTGATGCCGCCATGATAGTAAAATTTCTTACTTTGTATAATACTGCTTCCTTATAATCATTTATCATTTCTCCATGCAGGAAAAGGCATTGGAGCAACTCAAAATAACTGAAGGAAAAACAGTTGCAGTGGGTCAAAAGATGGACTTGGTGTTCTACACATTACAGCTTGGATTCTTTTACATGGACTTAGATCTAATTTCCAAATCTATTGACAAGGCTAACAAGTAAGATTGTAATTTAGAAGTTTTAGAGTGAAATATACTCTTCAGTAATTTGTCATTGCTCAAGCATGATGCAAATCTTTGTTCTATTTCTCTGTACAATGATGACAGCTTATTTGAGGAGGGAGGTGATTGGGAGAGGAAGAACCGTTTAAAAGTATATGAAGGCCTATACTGCATGGCTACCAGGAATTTTAAGAAAGCAGCAAATTTATTTTTGGATTCCATATCAACCTTTACAACTTATGAGCTCTTTCTTACGATACATTCATCTTCTATACTGTCCTCACAAGCGTTATATCTCTGGATAGAGTCTCACTTAAACAAAAGGTATTCAACAACTTTTTCAAATATATTTAGTTCTTTGATATTTGAATACAAATACATTGCTAACAAATATATGACAGGTGGTGGATGCATCAGAAATCCTTGCTGTAATCGGCAAAATTCCTTATCTGTCCGAGTTTCTTAACTCCCTTTATATCTGCCAGTACAAGTCATTTTTCTCAGCATTCTGTAAGTGTTAAATGATAGTGTACATATTATTAATTCTGAACTATAATGCATTCTATTTGTTTGCATTTGCATAATAAATGAATAACTGGAGGGGAAGTTTTACTCAAGGTTGTTGTGGATCCTAGGATTTTCCATTAGTGCTTCGTTTCTGGCCTTTTGCATCCATTCACCTCTAATTCATCTTGACTGGTTCTACATCCGCTGCTCATTTATGTCAGCATCATTTTCACAGTAGCATTTAATTCTACCAAATCAGTTGCATGAACTAAACCGTTTCAGTAAATTCAGTAAATAAACTACATTATCATATTCAAAGAGGCTGAAAGATGAAGATCTTTATGAAAAGAATTTGAACAAAATCTCATAAAAATATTCCTGAACTTCAATAGAAATATGGTGTTTTCAATCATAATGCCTGACCATTGTTTCTTTCGAAAATGCTTCTCAGCTGGTTTGACTGAGCAGATAAAATTAGATCGCTATCTACAACCTCATTTCCGGTACTACATGAGGGAAGTTCGCACTGTAGTTTATTCACAGTTCCTTGAATCCTACAAAAGTGTGACCATGGAAGCAATGGCAGCAGCATTTGGAGTAACCGTGGATTTTATAGATCTGTAAGTATATTTGCTGGAGTTTTGTATGTCAGCAAAGGACTCTGTTAAGCTTTTCTAGGATCCTCATGTTCATCCATTGTTAGTATCTGATTAATGCTATAGGACTTCAAAAACAAGAGGGATCTGTATGAAGAGGTGCACATCCGGCTGATGTTAGCACCTTTGTGATATATATATATATATATATATATATATATATATATATATATATATATCTTTCTCTCTCTTTTGTGTGTGTGCATGTAATTCCATGAGTGCCTTTAGTTAAGCGGGCCATTAATTTCATATATTTCTTATTATTTGCTAGATAGCGCGCGCGTGTTTAATTCTAAGAGTGCCTTTAGTTGAGCGGTCATTAATTCATACATATCTTATTATTTGCTAGATAGAATTTGAAATGCTCAGTTTTCAACAATTTGCATTTCAGGGAATTATCTCGTTTCATAGCGGCTGGGAAACTTCACTGCAAGATCGACAAAGTCGCTGGTGTTCTTGAAACTAACAGGCCTGATGCCAAAAATGCTCTGTATCAAGCAACCATCAAGCAAGGGGACTTCTTATTGAACCGAATCCAGAAGCTTTCCCGTGTGATAGATTTGTAAACTGGGTATTTGTCTTCAAATGTACACTTCATTTAGACATTTTCTTTGCGATTTCAGTCGTTCATTAGATGGAACTGTTTTTCACCAGTCCGTCCATATATTGGATTGTCACGCTGAAAAGTCTTTTGCTGAAGTACTTACCGTAGCTTGTTAATGCCGGGGAATATTGTAGCTGGTATTTATCTGCTTGAGCTTGAAGGAATGTTGCAGAGCTTGGTTCCTTAAGTTGTGTCAGCAATTCTTTTGTTATATTGCAAAGATGTGTGGTATGGAAAATGGCGAGTTGAAAAGAAACTTAGGGAACCATTGCAAAGAATGCAATCATCCTGTAACAAGTGATGCAATGGAAGCTTTCAAGGATGATATCCTGAAATAATGGGTTCCAAGAATGCAGTCTCATTGCAATTAAGAAGAGGTCTTACAATTAAGAAGTGGTCTGAACGTCTAGAACTCATATGAAATGTTTAAGTTTGGAAAAGTAATCATCAGAGCAGATCTTAATTGATTTCATTGAACTTCAGGGCACCTGATAATGAGATGTTTGGAAGAAATTTATCTTTTTTTTTTGTTTGATTTGCTATTTATTGATCATTGGGAGAAAAATAGGTTTTATTTTGTTCTTCTCTTGCTGGTTTATGATTTTTTTATTTCTTTTATTCTTTCTTTCTCTCTCTCTTATCATTCTTTTCTTAGACTTCTTTTTGACCAGTTGACCCCGTTCGAAGCCTTTTAAAACTTAGCTTGTTGGTTATATAATTAAAAAATAACAATAGAACAAAGAAAAAAAAAAATATTGAAATATTTTTTTTATTTATTTTTCTTATTTCATTCATATCTTATTTCATTTCTTTTCAAATACAATTTCATATATAATACCAATAGATATAACCTTTCTTAGAATATCAATGGACATCATGTTTATAATTTGACATAATCTTTCCTTAAAATATCAATGGACATTTATTTTATTAGTAATATTATAACATTTTCATTAAATGTTATTTATTTGATCATGAAAAGTATATTATTCATGTCTTTTATTAAAAGGGATACTGCTCATTAAAAACCTTGTGAAAAATTCAATGGGATAAAATTATACCTAAAAAAAAAGTACAATATTTTGCTTCCCTTTTGATTGCATCTCTTGATATTTTCTTAAAATTATCATTCGAGATCCTTGAGTCGTTGTAGTCCAATTTTTTGGACTAACTCTTCAAATCTCTTTGTAGATGGTGCTTTCGTAAATAAATTAGTGAGATTATCGCTAGATCGAACTTGTTGAATATTAATAGCACCACTCTTCTGAAGGTTATGAGTAAAAAAGAATTTCGGGGATATATGTTTTGTTTTGTCACCTTTGATATACCTCTTTTCAGTTTGTCACCTTTGATATATCCTCTTTTCAGTTGAGCTATGCAGGATGTATTATCTCATACAAAATAGTTAGTACCTCCTTTTGAGAGAATAATCCACATGTCTTCTGAATGTGTTGGATTACCGATCTTTATCGATTTCAAATGATCTTACGACCGTCGAAGTACTCAATGGGTGTGCTTTATTCCATATAAAACCTTTTAAGTATCTTTGCTGTATAAGTAGATTGGTGCACAAAAATCCATTCTTAAGATGCTTGAGCTACAGACGAAAATAAAATTTTGTTCTTCCAAGATCTTTCATTTCAAATTCCTATTTTAAGCAATCTGATGTCCTTTGAAGCTCTTTAGGAGTTTCAATCATGTTCAAATCAACATATACGCAATGATCACAAATTGTGATCCAAATATCTTTATAAAGACATAAGGATATATGAGATCATTGTTATAGCCTTATTTCAACAGATATTCAGTCAAATGATTATATCACATACGCCTGCTTGTTTTAATCCATAGAGAGACTTCTGCAAATAAAGTTCTCTTGAATTAGAGTTAGACTTTTCAGGCAATTATAATTCTTCTGGGATTTTCATATAGATATATTGTTAAGTGAGCCATATAGATAGGCTGTCATTACATCCATAAGACACAATTTAAGTTTTTTATGCACTGCTAGACTAATAAAAACCGAAAAATTGTTGCATTCACCACAGGAGAATCGTCTCTTCATAATCAATACCGGGTCTTTATGAGAATCCTTGGCAACTAGTCGTGCTTTATACCTCATAATTTTATTATCCTTATTTTCTTTCGCACGAATATCCATTTATATCCTACAGGTTTTACACCAGCATGTGTTTGGACAATCGGTCCAAAAACTTTACGTTTCGCTAGTGATTTTAATTCAGAATCGATTGCATCCTTCCATTTTGGCCAATCTTGTCGATGTCTACATTCTGTCATAGACATTGGTTCATGATTCTCATTTTTATTTTTAATATTTTGCATAACATAATATGCAAACTTATCGTCGACGATCATCTTATATCGGTTCCGTCTTTTTCCAGTCATAACATAATTGATAGAGATCTCTGTATTTTTTCTGGTTTATACTACACAAATATAAGCACAGTTGAAGCATATGCTATAGTAAACCAGAAGTTTACTAATCAAAATGATTTTATAATTTGGCATGACCGGTTGGGTCATTTGATAAACGCATAAATAATCATCATAAACTATTAATTAAAGGTCAAAGTACCTATTATTATTTAATATTTAAATATTTTATATAATATTTTAGGTAAAACCTGATCAACTTAAGGAGCTCGATTTTAGAAGTCCAACGATATAAACGCACTCAAATTGGACTTAAAATGAGCTCAGAATTAAATTTACAAGGATTTATCTTCATCATGCATTTCAAAGCAAACTCGATAAACCAATTGCGAAGTTCAATCGCAGATCCCATCACTCCATCAACCAATCAAGAAATAAATTGGATTGAAGACTCTCAAATTGGAAGGAGAATCGTCCGTTATCTCTCCTAAATCTCTTCGCGTTTCGTTTGGATGCCAAATTGGGAAAGAATCTTAAATTTAGAAGGAAATCAGCGCATTCTCTCCATATTCGTGAAACACGTAAAGAAACCGAGTATCTGATATGGACGTTCATGATCTCTTCGCGTCTTCTCCGCATTTATGGATCACGTAAACAAATCGTCCGCAATCTCTTTGCGTCCGAGCTTCGAATCAGATCTGAAACAGTTAGGAAGCCGCGTTATTTCTGCATCCAGGCGTTTGGTATGGAAACAGAGAGGCATGATCTCTCTGTGATTTCTCCGCGTTCTCTTCGCGTCCTCTCCGCATATGAGCATCTATAAATAGTTTTGGCTGGGCAAATGTGAGATCAATCCTGAACAGAGGAAGAAGGAGAGGCGTTTGTGAGGCGATCATGCTTGGGAGTCCAAGAAGACGTTCCCTCGGTTCGGAGTTCTAAGAGGCGCTAGTCCAATTCAGAAGCAAGGATTTGAGAGTTCGGTCTGGAAGCAGATCCAAAGCTGCTATTGCCTTCTTGATGCTGTTGCCTTCTTGATGTCAGGGAAGAAGATTTTTTAGTTTTAACTTTTATGTATTCCTTTGGATGCTTTAAAATAAAATATTTATTTATATTTAATTCTTAGTGAATTTTTTTAAGTGAAAATAATTCTTGACTGGTCTACTCCGTGCTCTCATTAAGATAGATTATATCTTAATTATTCTCATTATCTATTTATTTAAATTTCTAATTGCATAAATTTAATTCAAGATAACCACTAAAGTTGTGTGGATTCGATCCTTTACTCTCGCTACTCTATTAGTGGAATTAAGGTGTTTTAATCATTGCGCAACGACACGCATCAGATTTTGGCGCCGTTGCCGAGGACTTAAGTGTAGTTATTTTGAAAAAAATATTAATTTTTTTTAAAAAAAATTAATTTTTTTAAAAATTATCATGAATTTTCTGTTAATTTTATTCTTTTTTAGTTACTTTAATTGTTAGATTTTTTTTTTTTTTAACATAAAAAAATTATTTTCCTTCTGACCATAAATCTACTTTTAACCTAATCAATTTTTTTTAATTAACATAACTTAAAGAACTTGAAGAAAACCCTAAGACACTTTCCATAAAATATATTTTTTTTAAAAAAAAAAAAAAAAATAAAAATAAAAAAAAAAATAAAAATTAAAAAAATTATTTTATTTATTTTTAGATTGACTTAGGTAAATTTATTTTCTACAAAACTTAAAATATTTTCATTGACATCTCATAATTTATTAGGGAATTAGAAACTTAACCACAAAAATCTAAAAAAAAAAGTAAGTAGATTAATTTCTTCAAGAGCTTAACATCTGCATTTTCATAATTAACTTTAAGGGCACAAACCCCTAATCAAGATAAGGTGGGGAGTTGATTACCCTTCTTTCCCATAAACCACATCTTTATTTTGCATTAATCCAAGCCTTTAATTTTAAAATTAACTAGACGTCAACCCCTAAGGAACTCGAGCTCAATAGGACAAGGCACCCAAAAGAGTTGGACTGGGTCAAGATTGACTGCTTAACTAGTGTCTAGAAAAGGAGAGGAAAGTGGTTACTTAATTGGTTCCGTTCACTTACCTAGTAAGCGACGGGGGGACCCCCAGTGACCTTATTCTTAACTGGCTAGTCGATCAGCTAATTTTTGACTTGGAAGGCTCCAAGGCGGTCTTGGAAGTTAGGAGCTGTCTAGATTTAGGTTAAGCCTAGGGTAGAGAGTTTAATCTTTGTTAACTTGATTGCTAATAATTATTAAATCCTAATTAAATTAGTCTTCATTCCCCTTAGTTCTAGGAATCTCTTAGGATATTCTTTTAGAATCTTCTCCTTTTTCTTCTATTACATTAGTAAAAAAAAAACTGAATTACTTTTGCTTTAGAATACACCGATAGGATGTATGCTTGGTCACCGATCATTACAACCTAATCTCATACCCCTAGATCCTAAAATAGAGAGAACCTTTAGAGCAAACAGACTTAGAATTATGGACCCTAATAACGAAAATGATCCACCACGTAGTTAAAAGAATATTTCACTCCTTCAAAGTATACCTACTCTCTTGCATTCAAGTGCCTCCAGTGGAGGCCACTCAATATGAGATCAAGTCAAGTGTGATTCAAATGTTACCTTCATTTTATGGACTTACAAATGAGGATCCATACAAACACTTAGATGAATTTTTGAAAATTTGTTCGACAATAAAAATTCAAAATTTTCTGATGCTCTTAGACTTAAGTTGTTCCATTTCTCTTAAGGACAAAGCCAAATATTGGTTAAATTCATTAGATACTGTAACAATTTCAACTTGGGATCATCTTCATAGAGAGTTTCTTAAGAAATACTTTCCTATAGGAAAAACGAATCAAATTAGAAAAGACATAATAAGTTTTTTTCAGACTAATGGCAAGATGTTTCATGAGACATGGGAGAGATTAAAAGAATTGATTAGAAAATGTTCGCATCATGCCATACCTAAATGATAGTTAGTTCAATGTTTTTATGATGGATTGTTAGAAAAGTACCGGCAAATGGTTGATGCTTCATATGGTGGGACATTTATGTTAAAGAATGAACATGAAGCTTGGCAACTCTTTGAGACATTGAGTGAGAATTCATTACATCACATGTCAGTCGCTCATAGAGACCCTCCCGTAGAACCTAAAAGAGGTGGAATATATGAAATAGGTCATTCTATAGATATCTATACTAAGGTAGATGAACTGTCCTAGAAACTTGACCAAATTCTACAAGTTGGAAACACCTCTTTCCATCTATTCAAAATCAGGATGTTTGTATAATCTGCTCAAGTCCGACTCATTCTACGGGTGAATGTCTAGCTGCATACCAATTTCTGAGCTTGTTCAAGAGCAAGCCCACCAAGCCCAAACCCGATTGGCTCCTAAAATAGGAAATGATCCATATGCGAATACTTACAATCCTGGCTGGCAAAATCACCCAAATTTTTCTTGGAAACCTCAACCTATAACCAATTCATCATCAATCAGACCTAATAATCAGAAAACCAATTTTAGAAGCATGCCATATTCACAATACCAAAACATCCCACAACCTCCACCGAATAATCATCCTTACTTTCGAAGATAAGGTGTTAGAAGCATTGAAAGGGCTGGAAATGAATACTCAAATCCTTCACTCCCACACACAATCTATTGCAAAACTAGAAACTCAGATAGGTCAATTAGCCACAACATTAGTAGAAGGGAGGAGGATAAGTTACTTAGTCAACCTATCGATAACCCGAAAGGATAATTCATGGCTGAGGGTTCTAATAGTCCTGACAAATTCTAGAACATGCTAAATCAGTCATGACTCTAAAAGTGGAAAACGTTGAACCCACCTGAACCAACCCAGAAATTAGAAGCTAAACCAGAAAAGAAAAAAAATGAAGAAGAAAAGGAATGCAATGATCAAGCAATCACACCTAAAGCCCCATTCCCTAGTGCTTTAAAATCTCCTTTGTCTTTGGACGAGAAGAATATAAAAATGAATGAGATGCTTGAGTTATTTAAGCAAGTCCAAATAAACTTACCTCTTCTCGATGCTATCAAGCAAGTTCCAGCTAATGCAAATTTCTGAAGGATCTATGCACACGAAAACGGAAAGCCAATACACAAATACCAAAAAAGATCCAGTTGACTAAGCAAGTCAGCTCAGTTGTTCAACAAATAACCCCACTCAAACTAAAAGATCTTGGTACCTCGATTATATCATGTGTCATAGGGAACTTCACAATCAAAAAAGCATTACTAGATTTGGGTGCGAGTGTAAACCTTCTTCCAAGTTCAGTATATGAGTTATTCGGATTCGGAGAGTTGAAACCCACGACGATAACACTACAATTGGCAGATAGATCAGTCAAAGTACCTCGTGGAATATTGGAAGATGTATTAGTGAAGGTAGATAAATTTTATTTTTCTATCGACTTTCTTGTGTTAGATATGGAATCTAGCGGTAATCCTAACCAAATTTCCATCATTCTTGGAAGACCTTTTCTGGCTACCGCTAATGCATGTATAAATTATAGAACGGGTATGATGGATGTATCTTTTGGAAACAAGAAGATGTGATTAAATATTTTTAATGCTTCCCAAGGACCACCTGTATATGATTTAAATGAAGTAAACGTGATCAAAGAAGTTGTAGAAAAGAAATTTCAAAGTTTGCTTGATTCGGATCCTTTACGAACATGTCTTACACATTTTGGAATAGATGACTTTGATATTGATGAGTACACCAAAGAGATAAACCTGTTATTAGAACCACCTAAGTTTGATACCATCCCTCCTTGGACTATAAAATATGAACCACTTCCAACTAAACCAAGCCCTTTAATACCATCCTTGGAAGCACCACCCCGACTAGAATTGAAACCTCTTCCTATTGATTTAAAATATTCGTTCCTTGGACCCAATGATACCCTTTTGGTAATCATTGCATCTACCCTAACCTCTGAGAAGGAAGATAAATTGGTAGATGTACTTAAAGAATATAAAGAGGCAATTGGATGGACAATAGCTGATCTTAAGGGAATTGACCCTTCCGTTTGCATGCACCATATTCATAGTGAAATTGAAGCCAAACCACATAGAAAAATGTAACGGAGGCTAAATCCAAACATGAGGGATGTTGTTAAGAAAGAAGTAGTAAAATGGCTTGATGCTGGTATTATTTATCCAATTTCGGATAGTCAATGGGTCAGTCCAATCCAAGTAGTACCTAAAAAGTCGGGTATTACCGTGATTGAAAATGAAAAGAGCGAATCAATTCCTACTTGCACATTAACTAGTTAGAGAGTGTGTATAGATTATCGAAAGTTGAATGCCGTGACTAGGAAAGACCACTTCTCTTTGCCTTTTATCGACAAATTCTGGAATGGCTAGCGGGACAAAGTTTCTTTTGTTTCTTAGATGGATATTCAGGATACAATCAGGTTCCAGTATTTCCTGCAGATCAAGAAAAGACCACCTTCACCTGTCCCTTTGGAACATTTGCCTTTAGACGCATGCCATTTGATCTTTGTAATGCACCAGTCATTTTCAACAATGTATGTTGGCCATATTTTCTGATATGATTGATCAATTTTTGGAAATATTTTTGGATGATTTTTTAGTTTTTGGTGCTTCATTTGATAGCTGCCTCGAGAACTTGACTAAGGTACTGAAATGGAAAATGAATTTAGTCCTAAGTTGGGAGAAGAGCCATTTTATGGTTCGTGAGGGAATTGTGCTCGAACACATTATTTCAGAGAGAGGAATTAAGGTTGATAAAGCCAAGGTTGAGTTGATCTCAAATCTACCACCCCCAACCTCAGTTAAATAAGTACGATCTTTCCTTGGCCATGCTGATTTTTATGGACGCTTCATCAAGGATTTCAGTAAAATTTCTCGACCCTTGTGTAATTTGCTGGCCAAAGATAGTTCTTTTAATTTTGATGAAGATTGTCTAACAGCTTATAACATCTTGCGAACTGCTTTGACCACTGCACCAATTATCAAGCCCCCAGATTGGACCATACCTTTTGAAATCATGTGTGATGCTTCTGATTATGCTGTAGGGGCAGTTCTAGGATAGAAACTCAATCAAAAACCCCATGTAATTTATTATGCTAGCAAAACTCTTTCAGATGCATAAATGAACTATACTACTACTGAAAAAGAGTTACTAGCAGTTGTTTGCCTTAAAAAATTTAGATTATATGTTAGGGTCTAAGGTCTTAGTTTACTCTGATCATGCAGCATTAAGGCATTTATTATCAAAAAAGGATATAAAACCTAGATTGATTAGATGGATCCTTCTACTATAGGAATTTGACTTAGAAATCTTAGATAAAAAGGGTTCCAAAAATATGGTAGCAGATCATATCTCTAGAATCTTGGTAGAATATAACAAAGAAATAATCAGAGATAAGTTTTCTGATGAGCAACTATTCTTAATTTCTTATAGCAATCTTCCCTGGTTTGCCCACATTGTGAATTATTTGGCAACAAAAAAAGTATCTTCCCACAGGACAAATAAGAAAAAGATAGATTTGTCTCACAAATCAAATATTACTTTTGGGAAGATCTTGAATTATTTAAATACTGTTCGGATCAGGTGATTATGTGATGTGTCCCTGAGAGCGAATTCAAAAGCATACTTAACTTTTGTCATTCTCTTGCATGTGGGGGACATTTTAGTGGAAGAAAAACTGCAGCAAAGGTACTGCAAAGTGGGTTTTATTGGCCAACTCTTTTTAAAGATGTACACGAATTTGACAGTAATTATCTTCAATGTCAACAAACAGGAAATATTTCTTAAAAAATATGATGCCCCTAAACCCTATCTTGGTTGTAGAAATTTTTTATGTATGGGGTATTGATTTTATGAGCCCATTTCCTTCCTCTTTCGGATTCAATACATTCTAGCGGCAGTTGATTATGTGTCAAAATAGATTGAAGCCATGGCAACTCGAACCAATAACCATAAAGTTGTAATCAAGTTTATTCAGCGTAACATCCTTAGTCATTTTGGATGCCCAAGGGCTATAATTAGTGATGGGGTACACATTTCATGAATAGACACTTTGAAGGATTAATGAACAAATATGGAATTACTCATAAGGTAGCTATACCTTATCATCCCCAAACTAGTGACCAAGTTGAAATATTAAATAGAGAAATTAAACATATCCTTGAGAAAACGGTGAGACCCAACAGGAAAGATTGGTCAGAACGTTTGGATGCTGCATTATGGGCTTATCGTACTGCATTTAAAACTTCCATATGAATGTCTCCTTACGTATTTGGAAAGGCCTATCATTTATATGTAGAATACCGTGCATTTTGAGCCATCAAGCATTTTAATTATGATATGAAAAAGGTAGGTGTTACTAAAAAACTTCAATTGAATGAGTTAGAAGAGCTACAAATGATGCATATGAGGGCTCAAAAATTTATAAAGAACGAACCAAAGCATATCTTGACAAATTTATTAATAGAAAAACTTTTGAACCAAATCAAAAAGTATGGCTTTACAATTCAAGATTACATCTTTTCCTGGAAAACTTTGTTCACGATGGAATGGACCTTTTATAGTAACTCAAGTATTTCCCCATAGGGCGATAGAACTCAAAGATCCTAAGCAAGGGAATATTTTTAAGGTAAACGGTCAACGTTTGAAACTATATATAGGAGAAATTAATGATGGAGAAGTTGTTGAATCAATTGATCTTGTGAACCCAATACTACCATAATGATAGCATAGTCTGGCTAAAGACTTTAAACTTAGCGCTCTTGCGAGGCAACCCAATTTATCAGTTATTTTTAACTTTCTATTTTCTTAGTATGACCAGAGAAGAGCAACAGAAGTAGATCGAAAGAAGATGGTAACAATGAAACCTCAACCTTCAAATACTCGACTAGGTAGTATCTTTCCTTGAAATAAATTTTTCTTCCATTAGGGACAATGGAAATTAAGTTGGGGTGGGGGGTTAGAATAAGTAAATCCTTGAGTAAAACTATAATCAGTATTTATGTACCAAATTTTGTCTCGATTTGAAGTTAATCAAGCATTCTAATCATCAATGAACGATTAACGATTAGATTATTTTAGAGATACTGAGGAACAAATTATTAAGGAAACCTAATGAAAGATAGGGTTTAGCCAAAAAAAAAATTTTTTAGAATAATTTTAGACCCTCCTGACCACTGATAATAGTACAATCTACTTAATAAGGGTATGGATGAAAATGTCATTCAAAAAAAAAAAGAGAGAGTCTTCCTTAAAGTTAATAAATTAGGTTCTTAGCATCTTTCACTAAGTAACTGGGCCCGTCACCTAAGCAAGTGATGTTGTTCATGTAAAAAGATGAGAATGTGAAAGAACCTAAGTAAAGTCAGTCCTACCTGAAGCCTTTTTTATTCGAGTCAGTAAGTCCGAGGGGTGTTTTACACCTAATGCCCTAAAACCAACTGGTTTGGGAGCCATTGGCCTAAAACTCACTACAAGGGTCAATTAGAAAGTAAGGGGTTAGGACATTGCACTAACTTTACACATAAATAAATAAATAAATAAGGAGACTAAATTACAAAACGACATTACACCTAACCCAAATTAAGTTAGAGGACTTAAACAGAGAAGTGAAAAGTTGGTGAAGGAAGACTTCTATAAATTCTTATGGGCTGTACTCTATCACTAAATGGGTAAACTTGATAATTCAATGAAGCATCTCTCTTATGATCTAATCGAAAATCTTTTGATTTTAGAATTGCAAGATAACTATCGATTTTTGGACTAGCTTGGTACATATTTCTAGATTCTTTATTTACTCAAGAATGAGTAAGATTCAAGTTCGGGAGAGTGATAAACACACAAATAATCATCATAAACCTATTAATTAATAGGTTAAAGTACCTATTATTATTTAATATTTAAATATTTTATATAATATTTTAGGTAAAACCTCATCAACTTAAAGAGCTCAATTTTAGGAGTCCAACGATGCAAACGACACTCAAATCGGACTTAAAATGAGCTCGGAATTAAATTTACAAGGATTTATCTTTACTACACGCATCTCAAAGCAAACTCGGTAAACCAATTGCTGAGTTCAATCACAGTTTTCAAAGATTCATTTTTCTCTTCCGATTTTTCTTCCCCTCTGATCCCATCACTCCACCAACCAATCAGGAATAAATTGGATTGAAGACGAAGGAGAATCGTTCGTTATCTTTCTGAAATCTCTTCACGTTTCATTTAGATGCCAAATCGGAAAAGAATCTCAAATTTGGAAGGAAATTAGCGCATTCTCTCCGTATTCATGAAACACGCAAAGAATCGAGCATCCTCTGATCCCATCACTCCACCAACCAATCAGGAAATAAATTGGATTGAAGACGAAGGAGAATCGTTCGTTATCTTTCTGAAATCTCTTCACGTTTCATTTAGATGCCAAATCGGGAAAGAATCTCAAATTTGGAAGGAAATTAGCGCATTCTCTCCGTATTCATGAAACACGCAAAGAAATCGAGCATCTGATATGGACGTTAATGATCTCTCCGCATCTTCTCCGCGTTTATAGATCACGCAAACAAATCGTCCGCAATCTCTTTGCATCCGTTCGGGCTTCGAATCAGATATGAAACAGTTAGGAAGCCGTGTTATTTCTGCATCCAGGCATTTGGTATGGAAACAAAGAGGCATGATCTCTCCGTGATTTTTTCAGGTTCTCTTCGCGCCCTCTCCGCATATGAGCATCTATAAATAGTTTTGGATGGGCAGATGTGAGATCAATCCCGAATAGAGAAAGAAGGAGAGGCATTTGTGAGGCGATCGTGGGAGTCTAGGAAGACGTTCCCTCGGTTTGGAGTTATGAGAGGTGCTAGTCCGATTCAGAAAGCAAAGATCTAGGAGTTCGGTCTGGAAGTAGATCCAAAGCTACTATTGCCTTCTTGATGCTGTTGCCTTTTTGATGTCAAGGAAGAAGATTTTTTAGTTTTAATTTTTATGTATTTCTTTAGATGATTTAAAATAAAATATTTATTTATGTTTAATTCTTAGTGATTTTTTTAAGTGAAAATAATTCTTGATTGGTCTATTCTTAAAAGGGACGACCATGATCTATGGGTACGGGCCTGCTCTCATTAAGATAGATCATATCTTAATTATTCTTATTATCTATTTATTTAAATTTCTAATTGCATAAATTAAATTCAAAATAACCACTAAAGTGTGGATTCGATCCCACTGCTCTATTAGTGGAATTAAGGTATTTTAATTGTTTCTACGCATCATCATCCGGTTCAATTATGATGCGAAGAATTATAGAGAATTCATGTGGATATTCATTGAAGAATCTAAAAATATTACAACTTTTCATGTGTTTCTTGCTCTCAAGGCAAATTAATTATTAGGTCATCACCGGCTAAAATCAAGTTTTTCCAAATTTGCCATAACAATACTATCAAAGCACAAAAAGTAAATTATTGCACAAATTTTTATTAGAATAAAAATTATTTCAAATCTATCAAGGACTCGAGACAATTGTATATATTAATGATATTTACCTCAATAAAAGTTTCTTCAACAGATATAAAATGATAAGATAGAGAGTCGTGCCGTGTTATATAATTAAAGAGTAATAATAGAACAAGAGACTAAGAAAAGAAAGTATTATAATATGTTCTCTTTTATTTCATCTCTTTTTATTTCATCGTTATCTTATTTCATAAATCATTTCAAAATACAATTTCATGCCATCTAATTATAGGCAAATGGTAAAAGATGTTATAGGTAATACCAATAGACATAACCTCTTTTAAAATGCCAATGAACCCATCTTTATAACTTGACATAACCTCCCCTTAAAATACCAATGGACATCTATTTTATTAGCAATATTATAACAGATTTATGGTTCTTTTTTATTTTTTTATTTCTTTTATTTTCTCTCTCTCTCTCTTTTATCATTCTTTTCTTAGATTCCTTTTTGATCCGTTGACCCAGTTTGAAGCCTTTTAATTGGGGTTCTATCTATAAAGTTTGGTGGGAAACCCCCATGTCTGTGTGCATTCACATTAGAAACTCAATAATTGCTAGCATTAAATGAAAAATATTGCAATTCATCTTTTCCTTCTCGGCTGTTTAGGAATTTTAGAATTTCACTGTTCTTTTTTATTTTATAATTATGTTATTGATTTCAATAATTTTCCTAGAATTGATAAGGATTTACCATATGAAATATATGGCAGAATTTCTTGATTTTTTAAAGTTCTCCTCTGCAAAGTATTAGGTGGCTGGGTAATGATATTATTTGTGAGACCTGATAAAGCAATTTGAGTTTGTTCATTTACTCTTTTTTTGTTGGGCACAAACTCCCTATTCCTTAAACAGCTGGAGAATGGAGTGACTGAGAGAAGCATTATCATCTAAGTTGCCAAGACTTATTCTAAGTGCGGCAATTTTAAATAAATTATGTTAAACACATGCAATTATGAATGGCTGTGATCCCATCTGACCCTCACGACCATGTTCTGACTTACTGGAAGAAAAATAAATGCTGGGACTACGCAGAGTCATGTCCCCTTGAGAAGAAGGCATGAAGTCTTGACTTTTTAGAGGGGTTCTTTGGCAATAAGTAAAAATGGAGTTGCATCTGGGGTCTGTCACACACTTGAGCATTTCATTATTTACCAAGATGTTAGTGTGAAGCACTTGTTCTTGCTTGTTATCTAGTGAATATGTTAATAGTGTACTTTGTAGGGATATCACATTGCATGATATTACTATCATCCCTTTCAGATTCTTTTGGCTTTTAGCTATGTTTTTGTTTGAAATGTGGGCCGAGGGAAGACAAAATTGGACTCTCATTCTATAACCCATGTATTTCATGGGTTATTGGATTCTCATTTTATAATGGATACTTATTGGGGCATTCACATGCTGTAAGGGTCAGTGCTGCATTCTGTAAAGTCAAGAAGGATTCATGACTACTGATGTAATTTCCCTTTCAGGCTGTGTTTGGATGGGGAAATAAGGCATGGAATAGGCCTTTATTCCGCCTTATTCCTTCAAACATAATGAAAAAGGAGCATGGGCTCCACTAGAATAGCTATTCCAGTTAACCTCCCTTATTCCGATTTCTTATTCCATGGTACCTCATGAAATAGCTCCTATTTCCACTGTAGCTATTCTAGGGGCACCGATGGAATTAAATTAAATAAATTTATTTATAATATCATTTAAATAAATTAAATAAATTTATTTATAATATAATTTAAAATTAAATAAATTTATTAATAGAAAATAATAAATTAAGTATGTTATTTTTTTCTTTATTAGTATAAAATAATTTATTAAGTATGTTCTTATATTATTTTATTAATAATAATTAATTTGTTACCTTATTTAAATAAATAATAATTTATTCAAGTTATTTTAAAAAATAAAAATTGATAAACCATTTTTATTGGAAGGGGTATCTTTGGAATTTCAAAAAAATTCTTCATCTATTCCTATTGGAATACATGCTTATTCTCATGTCATCCAAACATCATTTGGAATAACACTGCATTAATTGCACTGAAATAACATGGAATATCAGATTTTCATCCAAACAGAAATCTGAATAACAAAAGAATAAGCTATTCCTACGGAATTCGTATTCCTATTCCTGAAATAATTTTTTGACATACAAACGCAGCCTCGAATAACACTGCATTAAAGTTCCATATGCAGTGCTTGCGCTGGTCACAAGTTGGCATGGTTTTTATGATGCTTTGTCAAGTTGTATAGGTCATGTGTCTGACCATGTGGCAAACAAAATGAGTATGTGCTAGCACGTGCTTATCCATTCTTGCGCATCCCAGACCTGCATGCAGTGGCACAAATCAATATGGACCAGCATGGAGTGAATTGCAAAATGCAAGGATGCAAATCATTATCAAGTGCAAATTAATCTTGCCTTGATTCCTAATTTATGGCAAGTTCTGAATGATTCGATCGCCTTATTTGTACCTTTAATTATTGTACCATCTGAAGGACGATTAAGTGTGAACTCTAGAATCTGATCATCTTGAAATCAGGCATATAGAGAGTTTTTGATGATGGAAAGCATATTAATAGATCTTCTTTAAATGAAAAGGTGAATATATGATGGTTAAACAAGTAAGTCATGGTCCTCGACCTATATTAAAAAGGTAGGTTTCCCGTTTTAATTCGTGGTCATCCAAAACACCATTTTGCAGTATTTTAAAATGTGGTGCGCGAGGCTATTGCATATATACTAAATAAATAAAGGAAGACGAGGGAGGCAAGATGAAAGAGAAAGAAAAGAGAAAATAAGAACAAGCAGATCATCTGTTCTTCTGCCTATATTAAAAGGTAGGTTTTTCCTTTTTAGTTTATGGTCATACAAAACACCATTTTGCAATATTTTAAAATGTGGTGCATCAAGCCGCAAGCATGGGTGCGGCCCCTTGACCATATTGTATTGTGATTAGTATATACGGTCATGCCATATATGAGCTGAAAATGCAGTTCACTTGGTACTATGCAAAATCATAAGCAGCCCATATAGCATTATGGGGCTAAATATTGTGGCACATTTATATGAGCCTATATGGATGATGCATGTTAAAGGAAATATCTTTGTACACCGCCTCCTATGCATAAAGATGCGTATTGGGTACGCATATTGATCATACATCCGTGCGAGCATATGTGCCACGGCCCATTAGGCCAAGGCGCGCCTCACACGCGCTCGCATGAGCGCACAATGCATGCATCTTGTGCGCGCCTTTGTGCATAAAAGGTGATGCACAAAATTTTTTCTACATGTTAAAACTGATGATTAAGTTGAATGTAAATTTTAATTATATTATAAATATTGCTCATAGTATTAAATACTAAGTAATAAGCATTAATTATTTATTATTATTATTATTATTAATTAGTATTGATATTATTTATTCAAAAAAATATTATTATCGCACCCTTTTTGCCATCACCAATTTTTGTGCATCACACGAGGGTGTCAATAAAACCCAACCCAATCAAATCCACTCCAACTAAAATCAAAGTTGAGATTGTAACTTGAACCACTGTCAACTCATCCTTGCCCCCGCCCTCCTCTCCAGTCTCCATCGAACCATTCGCCACCTCTCTCATCCTCTCCACCTGATGGCACCACCTCGAGTCACTTTTTCTCCTCCTACCTCAATAATGAGTTCCTCCTTGAGAGCCTCCAAAGCGCTCTCTCCTTGATTCTGCTGCCTCGTTTGCTCGCACTCTCTCCATGCCAATGACTGGATCGAAACTAGAAAAAAAGGTGACATTCTGAGTGAATGAAAAACTGAAGAAACCAAAATTTTTTGAAAAAATGTACCAAGATCGTAATGATATGCACCATTTCTTGACACCTGGTACAGGAAAAACCGGAACCGCCCATGGTGCTGGTATTGGAAACCTTGTGTGTGTATTCATATGTATGTGCCCATGTCTGTATGCAAATGTTTGTATATATATACATGTGCTGTATATGCACACATATACATGCACGCATATGCACACACTTGCTTGGAGTTGGATATGCGTATAAAGCTTTAGAAGCCTAGTGGACTTCCTTTTATTGGCTTCGTATGCATTTCCTTTTGTTAAGATTGTGTTCTTGCTCTATTGCATTGATTCCTGCAAGGCGTTGTGTTTTTTTTTTTTTTTTTTGTTACAAGCGGACGATCACACTAGTCTGGCATAAATCAAATCTAAGAAGTCAGAGTACATGATTTGCTACAAAATAAGAGGGCATAGGTCATCCATATACCATTCCCAAGGGCCTGGATGGCGAGCTGCAAGATTTGCAACCCAATCAGCCGTCGCATTGGCTTCCCTATAAACATGGCGAATCAGAGGCGCAATTGTAGTCCAGAGAGAATCCCAAATTACACGGAGAATGGGATTGGTGGAATGAGAACCCCCATCCCGACGAATCCAACGAATAACCATGAGAGAATCTCCCTCAATAATCAATCTGTTCGAGGCCAGATAACGAACAGCATAACTGATTCCAGCCTAAGCAGCCTGAAGCTCCGCCGTAGGGACCGATAAATCCAGGGAACCATAGCCACCGGCTGCAAGAAGCTCACCCTCCGAACCCCTAATAACAAAATCGGACCCAGCAATACGATCGGAGACAGAGCCATCAAAGTTCACTTTAACATAACCCGGGGTGGAGGCTCCCAAGAAACAAAGACCGTAGAACGGTGCGCTGCCGAAGCAGCAGGGGAGTCCCAGAGACCGGGTCAGACAGAGTGAACAGCAAGAGAAGAGCGGCCATACTCCTTAGCAAGAAAAACAGCCTTTCTGATAATAATATGGGATGGAACAGTCTCTTCAGAGAAAACCATCTGGTTCCTAGTGAGCCAAATATGATAAGCCAAATAAGCTGAGACAACACACTGGGTGCCCAGTCCACTCTGAGCAGCAAGATGAATGGCGTGCAAGAAAGAAAGCCGAATGGGTCCATCCTCAGACACCCACGGGGTGAGCGGCATCTGCTGCCAGATCCTCATAGCTCGAGAGCAAGTAAAGATAACATGATCAACCGACTCATCCTCAAGGCCACAGATTGGGCAGAGAGGCAACATGAGGAGACCATGGCCGGCCAGCAGAGCACAGGTAGGAAGGCAGTTCCACTGAAGCATCCACAAGAAAAGCCGAATCCTGGGGTGAATAGGCAAACGCCAGATCCATGCAACATCGTCCAGCCCCGAAATCTGAGAACGGAAACAGTCGACTAGATCCCTAGTAGGAGCACGAGAAAGGCAGGAGCGCCGCCAGAGTCTGGTATCCGAGTCAGCTGAGGGGGCAAGGGAATGGCGAGAATCCTTTGCGTAAGCTCCACCCCAAAGAGTCGGAAAACAGTGGAAGCATTCCAAACATTACTGTCCTGGCAAATCAAAGTAGCCACTGGCATTGAGGGGTCAACATCAGTACTAATAAAGGTCGGCCAGCGGGATAGAGGAATGGCTGCAATCCAACTATCCTGAGTAACATCGACAGATCTCCCATCCCCAATCATCCAGTGAATTTCGGGCATAACAGAAGGTGCAGCCTAACAAATCGCCCGCCAAAACAGAGAGCATCCGCGAGGAGTGCGGGAAATCGAATCAGAAGACCAGGCACCATATCTACCTCTCATAACGATACTCCAAAAACAATGAGGATCCAACAGAAATCTAGAGGCATGCCTCGCAAACAGAGCTTCCCGACGAAGGACCAAAGACTGAATCCCCAGCCCACCCTCTCTAATAGGCATACAAACAATATCCCATGAAAGGAGATGAATACCGTGGCCGCCCTGACTCGAGCCCCAGAGAAAATCCCGAAAACGCCTCTCAATCCGGCGTAGACAGATAACCGGAATCAGGGTGTTAGATAAGAGGTAAAGGGGAAGCAAGGTGAGGATGGACCGAATCAACATAATCCGACCCATCAACGAGAGGCTGGAAGCCTATCACCTGCTCAACCGATCAGCAATCCGACGATCAAGATCTCCGAAGTCAGTCTGCCGAGGACGACGCCCCGATATAGGGATCCCAAGGTAGGATAGGCGGTCAGAATGGAAAGAGATCCCTAACAATTGGGAGATCACCGTCCGACGACGACAAGGGATCGACGGGCTAAAACAAAGGATAGATTTCTGTAGATTGACCCGCTGACCGGAAGCTTGGCAATAAGCTTGAATGATAGCAGAGTAAACTGCCGCATTCTGAATAGAAGCTGGGCTAAGAAGAACATAATCGTCTGCAAAGAGCAAATGAGTAATAGGGGGGCCTTGGGGCCCAGGCATATAAGGCTGCAACATAGCCGCTCCAACAGCCTGAGCAAAAGGCATTGTATTTCAGTAAGGATCCTAGGCTTATAATATGTGCCCTAGAAAATGCAGTTTCTCGTATCATACCTAAACTTCTTCCTTGCTGTCTTGATTCTTTGCAAACCTAAACTTCTTCCTTGCTGTCTTGATTCTTTGCAAACCTACTAGAACATTAGACCAATTGCTTTCTGCTTGTATAAGCCTGAAGGCTTAACCAGTAAGCCACTTCGCCTAGCCAATTGATCTTGAAGGTTTCGTTGGCTGGCATATCTTTTTCTCCATGCGTGCATACGCCAAGAGTAAAAACAGTGCAGCAAGACCTTTTTCTAAATAAATTTTTGCCGATGACAAAGGGCTGAACGTTCTAGTAAATAATGCCCAAAATACGGGACTTCTTATGGGATGCTATCACTGTTGGGTTTAGGAGGATGTGATACTGGAACAAAATGAGACTTAGTGAACATTCAATGCCCTTTTCTTCGGTCACCCAAAACAAATCACGCTACCCTCCATGGATGCAACAGGAAGGACCGAAGAACTCGGATCCTCAACGAGAACAGTTGCAATGGGAGGGGATTTGAAGGAATTAAATGAAGATGAAAAGAGTTTTAAAAAAATTTGCTAGGTTTAGGAAAAAAAATGGAGCCTTTATCTTGGTATTCATCTTCTAAATTTATTTTTTTAATAACAATAAATATAATTGTATGAATTTAGACCTCCTATTTAGAACTAAACCGAATGGGTTATGCTTCAGCTTGAATCTTGAGTATTTTTTGGGACTTCATAATGTGTTTGGTTTTAAAAATATATTACAAAATTTAGGTGTAAACTTGACAATCTACTTTTATTATAAGAATACTTCTATTGTTTTTCTTATTCAAGAGAGTTTTGGGTTTCTTTTTAATTCATATAAAGAGAATGAGTAGGTTCATCCTTAGTTTAGGAAAAGGATTGTAAGGATTAATTTTAAGCCTCATAAAAGGAGTGTATAAGAATTTGATTTTCATTTAGTTAAGAGGATTGATATAGTGAAAGTCTCATAAATGATCTTAACTAATGAATGTAGGCAAGAAATGCAGAACCATTTTAATTTTTTTATTCCTTAATTATATATTTTCTAATAAATTATTTTTATTTATACTTATATTGAATTCTTTACTTATGCTTTTAATTTGAAATACTTTATATTTTGTGCATCATTTTAACTTGTCATATCTTTATTATGCACTTAGTTTTTAAGTTTGAATTTTTTAATAAATTATTATTCCTTATTTTTGTATTTTTTAATAAATTATTTTTATTTATGCTTATATTGAATTCTTTACTTATGCTTTTAATTTAAAATACTTTATATTTTGTGCATCATTTTAACTTGTCATATCTTTCTTCTTGGGTTGCTTGAGCCTAACACACATGGCCTTTATATAAGTTCTTTTAAATAGAAAAATAAAAGAATCATATAGCACATAAAAGAAGCACCATGAATCATTGTTTACAAGGATAGCAAGCAAGTTCTCTTTGCAACAACTTGCATATAAACAAATAAAAAAAATGTAAATACGAACAATAAATAAATTATAGTAATTAAGTGGATAAATAAGGAGGGGAAAAGATGGTTTTACCTTGGGGGTTGACTCTTCTTTTGAGTTAGTGCTGCTTGATAGAGATGACTCTCTAGTATACTAATTATGGTTGTAAGAAAAAATTGTTATTACTAAACCCTTCTTATGAGATGAGAGGACTAAATTGTGAAGATTGGAGAAAGCTTAAGGTATCTCCCACACACATGCACACATAGAAAGAGAAAGAAATTGTTTTGGGTGTTGGATAAAGAAAAGAAAGGTGATGATATTACAAGAATTATGAGGGTTTTTTTAAAAAGAGGTGGCTATTTTTAAAGTTAAAACATCATATATATGATTGTTCCTAAAATTCTCTTAATGGTTGGATGATGCAGTCGTGAAGTTAGTTTATATCTTCAACTTTTGGGATAAGAACTTTGTGCACTTATATTTTCATACCTTATGTTTTGGAGGTGTGTTTATATGCAACTCATTTATGGTTGTATTATTAGAGCATGATAGTGGGGGAAGGTGGTGATTGTTAGTGAGTGGAATTCGATAAACTTTAGGTTAGGTCAAGCTAGCGTAACTTGAGTTAGAGCTGGCCTATCTAACTGGACCTGATGGATTCCTAAGTTGTGTATGGGCTAGCTTTGACATGATATTAGTCAAAGTGGATTTAGATCAAGAATTCACAACCCTTCAAGTTAGAAAGTAGAGATAAAAATTAACTTTTAGATAAATACTATAATTTAAAAAATTATAAAAACTATTGAACTTCTTATTCAAGAATGGAGATTGAGAAGATTGAGTTCCAAAGCCGATTATCTCAACCAACTAAAAACAGAGAATATATGTAGCTTACTTATCTATGCAATAAAAAGTTCAAAATTAAATAGCAAATCTATCCTGGATTATATCAATTAACAAGCAAAATCTTCATGGACACATCAATTATAGGCTCAAATTAGGTTCATAAAAACTTGATAGCTTTTTTCGACTCAGCTCTAATGTAACTTAAGCTAACTAATTGCCACATGATGTCCAAGCCTACTACATAGTCAATCATAAATTTGAAGGTGCTATGGATCAACGTATGTTGAACCTAAGTGATAGACTGAAGTTTTATTCAAACTAATGTTGTACAATGCATAACTTGATCATGTTTAACTTGGCCCTATAAATGAGATTGGATTAAGTTTACGAAAATAAAATGTTAGTATTTTATTATTTTTGGATTGAATTTAAATCTCAATCAAACTTAATGACCTACCCCCAACTTGATCCAATCCAAACCCTGTTATCTACATGATTTTCTTCATATAATTATGATAATGTAATAATCTAAAATATCAATCAATTTTGTTTAGCTCGCAACAATTTATAAGCTAATTTGCAAAATACCACATAAGGCTTGTTAGCTCGCTTAATGGCCAGTGATTCAAAATATTTAATAGAAAATTGGCAAACAATTTCAAAAAGATCATGGTGAATATGGTCAGCAGTGTATACTTTTATCTCAAACCTATATATCCTTGAACTATTTACATGCTAAAGAGATTCTTTGTGATTGTAAGAAGATGAACGCATAATGAGTACTGGTGAGATTAGATCTTGAGAAGGCATAAAATTTGCTTGATTACGAGTTTAGTTTGGTTGTTTGGTTGAGACAAAGGGGTTTTTACGATAGATGGATATCATGGATCTAAGAGGCAATTTGTATGATGAAAGATTTTATCTTGGTTAACATTGAATTTGATTCTTTAATCACATGAAAGTAGGCTTTGAGGTAGGGACATTTGACCTCCTCATTGCTATTTATCTTAGTTAAAGGATCTTGATGAATGCAATGGAGCATAGAATGCTCAAAGATTGGTGGCAAGAGGCAGTAAATAAATTTTTAATTTATAGTATACCAATGATACTTTGTTATCTATTATGGGAAAAAATAGATCTATAAATTTAAGGGAATTGTTGATCTTAGAATTGATGCTTTAAAAGTTCAATTATCGAAAGAGTTGTCGAGGAGTAAATTGATAGAAAAACTCAGAATTTATCTAATGCTAACAATCCTTAATTATTTAGTACTTCTAGCTCTTTAGGTAATTGGATTGGATGGATTGAGTATTATATGCAATTTAGAGATATTTTTTGAGCAAAGGATACATGATTGCTGAAGATCGGGGCCGCCTAGGAGCCGCATGTAGATTGGGGCCGACTTAGGGCCGCTTGTAGGCAGGGGCCGCCTAGAAATTGTCTGTAGATCGGGGCTGACTTGGGGCCACTTGTAGGTAGGGGCCATCTGTTGGGATATGTGCCAAAGTTGTCAATTTCGTTCCGTTTCGACCATTTCGGCCGAGACGTTTCGTTTCGGTAGCTTATTCGAAAAGATAAGCACTACGTTTCATTTCGGAAGATTTTTCGGCCGTTTCGGTGCGTTTCGATGTATTTCGGCCGTTTTCGGCCGTTTCAGTATGTTTCGGCCGTTTCGGTAAAATATGTTTTGGAGACCAATTTATGAATTATTAAACCTTTCATAACCATTTAATATATATATATATATATAAAAAAAATTCTAGTTACCCTATCCCCACGATCGCATCTCTTAAAAACTCAAACTCTTTATTTTTATATGTTATTATTATTTATGAAGAATATGAATTATGAATAAATTTATATATATATATATATATATATATATATATATATATAATATATATTAAAACTCTTAAAAACTTAAACTCTTTATTTTATGTTGTTATTATTATTTATAAAGAATGAATTATGAATAAATTTTTTATATATATATATTCCGAACAAAGCACCGAAATGGTGCGATACCGAAATATTTTGTTTCATAAGCTAAACCGAAACATAATCCGAAATGAAATTGACAACCTTGATATGTGCCCATAAATAAATGATTTATTATTTTGCTAAATATTAAAAAAAAATTTAATATTATACTTGCATGCATGTTATGATGCTTTATAAATATCAAAAATCTCTGGATTATTTAAATGCGACTTTAAATATTGTATACAAGTGTTATATACAGAGGATAATATTTAAAGTAAAATAATCTAAATTTGTCCATAATTATAAATTAAAGTTGCAAACGAGATCTTTAATTTAAAATTACTAGTGCGGTTCATTACATTTTGAATGAAACGATCTTATCTGGATTGTTGATAATGAGATTATCGGAATGAAAGCACTTTATATAATTGATTATATAGGACTGGAACATGATTAATTATGAATCTCTAATAAATTCCGTTGTTAAATAGAGAATTTAAAATTAATCAATGATGGTCATATGTGAATCGATCTTAATTCTGAGTAATTAATAGACTCCTATTTATTGTATTATATTTTTTGACTTACCGGATAATGACACAGAAACATAGTGTCAAATTCTTGGTATATTAGAAATATAATAACATAAGTAGCTGAAAATATTAATATAAAAGATAAAATCCATTCCTTCGTAAAGAAGTCATATGGACGGTTCCCATAAGTGTTGATTCGGGACTTGAATAATAAGAGCACTCAATTTATGATTGGATCATAAATATATTATTCATTATAGAATCAATTGTATTTATGGATAAAGATGTGATTAAAGAGGTAAATGCCTAGCTTTATGGAGGATTGATTTACATGTGGTGACTATATATTCAAATCCTTTTGAATATAATTAATTTTATAATTTTAAGAGTGCAGTTTCAAATTTTTAGTGGAGTAATTTGGAATTAATAATTTTGATATTTTAATTAAGGTGTTAATTGAATGTTAAAATTATTGGAGCTTAGAATTATAATGTCCATATTTCCTTTGGACGGCTCCATTAAATTATGTGAACTTTATGATATGTTGGGTTGAGTTATTAATTTGGAATTGAGAATTCTAAATTATTTTTTATATAGAAATTAATTGAATTAATTTCTATTATATAGTGTGCTAGGGAACACATCGTAGGCATATTTCATGAGAAAAGTGTAGAAATATTTAGTTGTTAGAGAAATAAATATGGGATCATGAGAGAGCCTTTCTCTTTTCCGTAACGTCCCATGATAATATATCTAACCAACAATTGATTGTTGGATTGATATATCGAAGAACAATGATCACATTCAACTTCACTAATTAAACTCAGTTGTGTAATCTCAACCCAAATCAAAAGGAACTCATGAATTAAGAATACAAAGTGAATTAATTAAACTCAGTTGTGTAATCTCAACCTAAATCAAAAGGAATGCCCACTCGTTCGTGTTCATCATAATCTGGAGAACGTTTGGAAAGATCCGTGGTGATCAAAAGGATTTGGTGATTCCAAGATAGTGATGGTGAAGAACGAAAGGTAATTCTTAATCTCCTTATTATTCTTGTTATTAAATTAATACGGCTATAGATTGCGCTAACTCAATTTTTAAGATATGTGATTTGATCATTATCTTATTTCTGCTAAGATATGTGATTTGATCCTTATCTCGCTTCCGCAAACATCTCAAAGCAAACATCTCAAAGTCGTATTGAGATAACCTTCAATTGGTATCAGAGGAGGTTATACCCCTATTAATTTAATAATAGATTATATGATAATTGGGTAGGCACTCATGCATATATGCTTTTAATATTTTCATGATGATGAATGTATGTGTGAATGGATTGGCATTATTTTTCCGATTCCATGAAATAAGCTATGAAACTTTCTTTTGATTAGATCAATTGAATATAGGATTCCTTTTATATTGATGAAGAAAGGTTCTTCATGGTTTTAAGAAAAGTTCTCAATTAGAAATTTTTATACTTATTAAAAGTCCTGTTTTGTTTTATTGAAACTTTTTCAAAGGCTATCGACAGGGGAATCCTTCCCTTCGCTATGAGCCTCATCGTTTTCCAGGAATTGGAAGAGCCTCACCATTTCCTAGTGATTCGAAGAGCTTCACATTTCCTAAGAATTCGACGAGCCTCACTGTCTCGATGTGAGGAGTCACGCAAATAAAGTTTTTTTGTTTCGCTTCTTATTGAACGTTTTATTATGTAGATAATAATTACATTTACTCTTCACGTATAAGAAGTTTTTCCATTTCGGTTTTTTTATGGAATGTTTTTGTTATATTGATGATAATCACATTTCATGCATGCCATATTAAATAGAAAAGTGTCTACCTATTTAATATATGTCATGCATATGTGCATTATTATTTTATTTTTTTACTAAAAAGTTTTTAGTAAATTATATTTAATACTTTGCAATAAATTTAATGAGATTAAATTTATAATTAATTGAGCAATTAGATTTGCAAAAATTAATGTGCCAAATGTGATGTTTTAAATTTAAATGTATATTAAATTATCATATTTAGATTATTTTATAATTTTAAAGTGTTTAACATTATAAAATCTTAGTGATTTAAATTGTTTAAATTAACTAAGAGTTTATGAAATAAAAGTTGTTTTATAAATAAAATACACTTTTGCAAAATAATGAGTGGGAGGGGTAATATGATAATATAAACCCTTGGTCTCCATCATTAGTACAACACCGTGAGTTATTAGTAGCGCCTCATGACGCTTTGATTTCGTCCTCCCTACGGAGGGTATCTACTAATGGCAATACCAAGGTTGTCTTCCATGCGATAGGACTTTTAAGATGTATTTTAGAATTGACCTACCCTACGGCGGCAATTCTAAGTTAAGTCTCAAAATGTTTGATACAATGGGTCACACTCATAAAGAATAATTAAATTAGTTAATTACTTTCTTGACCAAAATTAAGGAAATTAATGAGTATTGGAAATATGAGATTTTGGGAGATACTTATTAATTGAGAAGATCTTATTTTAATTAGCAACTATTTGACCTACCCTACGACGACACTTAGTTGTGGAGATTAAAATTTCTTAGGCCTTTAAAGTAAACATGCTTTTATGTATTTTAACATGTGCTTTTATGCATCTTATTTACTTTGCCTTAAATTGTGTAATGATATTTATGTAATTATTTATTAAAATTTTTTTATTTTTTAGCAAATATGTCAAACCCGATTTTCTCACTTCTCGCCTCTCAAGTATTAACTGGTGAAAATTTTGTTAAGTGAAAAAGTAATATCCTTATCATTAATGAAAACTACCACTATGTCCTTAAGGAGGATTGTCCTCTAGTGCCTCCAACCAATGCCTCCAAGGTTGCTGCTGAAGAGTACAACCGTTGGGTTATTGCAAACAACAAAGCCCGCTGCTACTTGTTAGCAGCAATGAATGAGGTGCTTAGAACTAAGCACGAGGCCTTTGAAACTGTAAGAGAGATTATGGAATCTCTGCAGCAGATGTTTGGACGCCCATTTGATCAGGCTCGCTACGAAGCTGTAAAAGCCATTATGAATGGCAAAATGGAGAATTGTTCTTTTGTTCATGTGCACATCCTTAAAATGGCCAATCATTTCAATGAGGCTGAGATCAATGGAGCTAAAATTGATGAAAAGACTCAGGTTGGCATGATTCTGAAGACACTGTCTCCCGCTTTTCTCCAATTCAAGACTAATTACATTATGAATCATAAAAAGTGTAATCTGACTGAACTCTTGAATGAGCTGCAAATATATGAGACTCTTATAGATGATAAGGGTGGTAAGGCAATTGTTGCTGAAGCCAACGTAGCTGAGGCAAAGCCTTCTTCTTCAAAGAAAAAGAAGAATTATGTGGGAAAGAAAAAGGATAACAAGAAGAAGATCCAGAAGAAGAAAGGAAAGGCTGCTGCTCAGCCTAAACCTAAAGGAAATTATTTCCACCGTCATCAAGATGGCCATTGGAAAAGGAACTGCAAAAAGTACCTTGATGAGCTGAAACAGAAAAAGAAACAAGGTAAATTTGATTTACTAGTCATGGAAACATGCTTAGTTGAGAATGATTTCTCAAGCTGGATTATTGATTCAGGAGCATCTAACCATGTCTGTGTTTCTTTGCAGATGCTTGAGTTTGCCCGGGATCTTCAAGTGGGAGATTTATAATGAGAGTAGGCAGTGGAGAAAAAGGTGTCAGCGATAGCAGTAGGGATAGTTCAACTATCGTTTGCTGATAATAAATATTTGATTTTGATAATATTTATTATATTCTGGATTTCAAACAGAATTTGATTTCGGTGTCAAAGTTGCATGAATAATTTATTTCTGTTTCTTTTAATGTTGACTCTGTTTCAATTTATAAGAATGGAATAAATATTTGTTCTGGGTATGTTGAAAATTGTTTATTTTTTTTTAAACCAAATTCCAACAACTTGCTTCAAACCGAAATGTTTACATGAACCAACTCTTAAAAGAAGAAAAGTTGCGAATAATGACAATGACATGTATTTATGGCATTTGAGGCTTGGTCATATTAATATAGACAGAATAGAAAGACTAGTGGATGATGGTCCTTTAAGAGAGCTAAGGTTTGGCACTCTACCAGTTTGTGAATCCTGTCTAGAAGGTAAAATGACCAAAAGACCTTTTTTAGCAAAAGGTGAAAGAGCAAAAGCACCTTAGAGATCATACATACTGATGTATGTGGGCCTTTGAATGTCAAAGCTAGAGGGGGCTATGAATATTTCATCACATTCATTGACGATTATTTTAGATATGGATATGCATATCTGATGCAAAGAAAATCCGAGGCCTTTGAAAAGTTCAAAGAATTCCATGCTGAAGTAGAAAAACAACTCAGTAAATCAATCAAAACTCTTCGATCTGATCGAGAAGGATAGTACTTGGATTATGAATTTCAGGACCACTTGATTGAGAATGAAATATTATCATAGCTCACAGCACCTGTGTAACATCCTGAAAACCTTGTAATTTATGGCATTTTCATTTGAATGAAAGTCAGAAAGTTTTCAGTGAATGTGGGTATGTTGGCCTTTTGATAAATGTAAAGAGAAGAAATTTTGGAGTAAATAAGTATATTCTGAATGTTAATGAGTTGATTTAAGAAATTGAGAGACTAAGTTTTAATGGGTTTAAATCACAAGAAAAATCAAGTTTAGTTTGAGTTTTATCTTAAAATGATGTTTTTAGTGGTTGGAGTCGACACTAATTGGAGTGGAGTCGACTCTGGCACGGTTTTAAACTTTTAGTACGTTTTGGAGTCGACACCTGTAGAGATGGAGTCGACCCCTACTTTTTTAGAGTCGACCCCTACTTTTCTGGAGCCGACACCTATTTCTGCTGGAGCCGACTCCAAATCTGTTGGAGCCGACTCCAAGACGGCAGGTTTTCTGAGTTAAATCTTGAGAATTTCATATTTAATCCGTTTTTAAGTCCGATTTGGATGCCGTTTGAACCGTTGGATTTCTAAAATCGAGTTCTTCAAGCTGGTAAAGTATTTTCTTAGAAATATTATATAAAAGTATCGATTTAAGTGAAAAATGATAATCTAGGCTATAAATCGATTAAAAAAATGCTATGTCAGGGCAAAATGGGAAAAGGCTCCGATGTCATTACTAATTGTGTTAAGGGCAACTTGGGAAAGAAAATCTAAGGGCAAAATCATGGTTATAAGTGAGCCACGTGTTTTTCAAAAAGCGCACGTTAAGAGTGTTTGAGGGCAAAAGGGGAATTTAGCATGCCTTAACCCTTAAAGTTTTCAATGACTTGGTCCCCAAGTCATTAGAGAAAAAGGGAAACGTGGGTTCAGCCAGAGAAAAAAGAAAGAAAGAAGAGAGAAAGAAAGGAGAAAAGAGGAGAGGAAGAAAAGAAGAGAAAAAAAGGAGGAAGAAGAGAAAGGGAAGGGAAGCTTGGGGTTTGTGCTCGACTCCAGGTAAGCTAAAGCTTCCCTAGATCTTGTATGACTTTAGATTTTCTTAGATTATTGTATTTTGAGGTAATAGTAGAAGTAATCTTGAGTAGAGAAAGGGAAGAAGAAATAATGAGATATTAGAGGATAGATCATGTATGCATGCATGGTTCGTGGGAAAACCTCGTGTGGAGGTAATCCTAATAGCTATCGTATCTGTTGTT